>JAJHUR010100858.1:1741-20814 GCA_027495735.1 Lutjanus campechanus | reverse complement strand
TTTTTTTTTTACACAGGACTGGACGCAAGATGTCTGTATAATTAGTCTTTTGAGTGTGTATTAGTTCTGAGTATTAGCTTGACCTGGGGAACCCTGGGTTGCTCCGTCTGGCCTCACAATAAGACCCTGCTAATACCACAGCCTGGCAATCTGGGAGACACAGAGGCACCTGGCCATTACCACCAGAATCAGAGCCAAGAAAGAGTCAAGAAATGTCAAAGGAATAGAGGAATCGTGTTTGTGTTCAAGTCTGCTTAATGTATTCAATTTTTTTTTTCAAGAAGGGCTATTCTTAGAAGCTGAGAAGGCCCTAACCTGACTGAAGCACTAATTACAGAGTGGTGGAGTGTGTTGCAGGAGCCTGCCTGCAGTGACAGATGGTGACAGGGTTGGTAGTTTTGGATTGACTCCACTGGTTTCTACAGGAGAGCTCAACCAGGCACAGCTTTTTTCATAATACCAGTTGATCCCCGCCTGATAACAACGCAGATGGGCAAAAGCACGGACGACGTGGGAATCCCGGCACCAGGCTGCTTGTGACGCTCCCATGATGCAACTGGGATCATAAGAAACTGATGGCGAACTTTTCTTTACGTCAAAACAAAAGTTAGGAGGCGATCAGGAGCAAGAGTGTCACTTTGTGACATTTTTGAAATAGTTCCACAACATAAGTGATTTTAGGCAATCTACTGGGGGACTAGTTTGAGGTCAGGTGGGGAAAAACGGCATAATGTTGCAGCCAAGGTTGCAGATAACTATTATTTTCATAGTCAATTAATCTGTTGATTATTTGCCTGATTAATCAATCAATAGTTGTTTGTTTTAAAATGTCAGAAAATGGTGAAAATTGTCAATCTGTGTTTCCCAAAGCCTAATATGACATCCCGTTCTACTCACAAACCAAAAATATTCAGCTTGCCGTCACAGAGGACTAAAGAAACTAAAAAATATTCTCATTTAAGAAGCTAAAATCAGAGAAATTTGACTTTTTTACTTTAAAAAAAATACTCAAAACGGTTTAATTGATTATACGAATAGCTGGTGATTAATTTAATAATCCATTAATGATCCATGAATCGATCTTAGTTGCAGCTCTAGTCGCAGCAAAAGGGTATAGCTTACACTGCTACAGAGCTGACAATACAAAAATACTCAGCATAAAACACATAATGACATCAATGCACAAGTAGGTGGAAGCACTTTATATGAAGGGGTGAGCAGATGACTCATTACATTGTCATTACACTGTCATAGCCATGTCATGACATGACAACATTAAGGAATCTTTATGAATGTTTATGACTGACATAATCGACATTGTTTGAGATGATTTTGTTATGACAGCTTGACAATTATCAAGCCAATAATGTTTCTGTTATGATGACTTATGATTGAACTGTCATGACACACTTATAACGGTCTCATGACAGCCAGCGTCAAAACCAGCCACATATAACAGTAAAACCTGTGCTGAAACATAAAGCTAAATAGTTTAAGTTTGTTTAAGTCAAGTTGTCATACCAAAGACATTTCAAACAGTTATTAAAAGTGACATAACTGACCAACTGACGCTTAATGACAACAGTCATAAACCCTCATAAAGACACCGCCATGTTCATGTTAGGTGTCATGACATGGTTATGACAGTGAATAGGCTCACAGTCATCTATCACAGTCACAGCTGCAACACGTCAATCAATGGAACCACGCCAATGTCACTGCAGAAAACACCAGTGAACGTCTCTCAGCCCAGCGATAAATATCCAATATCAGCTCCCTAAAATATGACAAAAATCAATGTTACCTTTAGATGTTAATTAAACTGCCTTGTTGTCTCGACGCTGAATACTGAAACATTAGAGACCAGCCTGGAATCAGCTGCTAAATCTGCGAGAGCTGGTCTCACTGAATGCTTTTAAAGTAATTTTAAATGATTAAGAAGCAGGTACATCTGACTGAAGATGTTCTGAATGTTCTGATATATTAAAATTCTGTAATTTGTTCTTTATTTTAATTTTATGGTTTTATTTTTTAATCTTATATCTAAAACAATATCTGTGTGTCTGCTTGTTTTTGCAGGGAAAAATAGGTTTTTGTTCTCAACAAGTTTTTTACTCCTGGTTAAATAAAGTTATATAAAATAAATTTAAGAGTATGTTTTCTTATTGTCAAAGAGGTGATATTTCTTGGTGCACCTACGTTTTTCAGCCCATTTTTATCAAATTATACTTTAAAAAGTGATGGACAATGAAAATACTTAATTTTTCTCTAAGTCCTCATAATTTCTTGAGACAGATTTAAAGATGGATGGTGGTAATAGTGCTTTACATTAAGTGGATGGCTGATATTTGAACAAAATGTCAAATAAAACACAGCAGCTCAGAGGTCACAGAGTGCATAATTGACCAGAGCAGCCGTCCTGCACGGCCTTCGATTAGTTATGCACAAGACGACCAGGAGAATCCTGCCTAATGCCACGTATAATGAAGACTGTATGGACCTTTCAAATGAGCTGATGCCGTCAGAACAACTAAAACACTTTAGCATTGATCTGCTCCAGTATTAAAGCAGACGTTATGCAGGAGGCTGTATAGTTATATATAGCTCTGAAGTGCTCAACAGTGATGGTGTACTTGACTAGACTTTTGCTGTCAAAGCAACAGACAGACTTAAAACATCATCATGAGGAGACAGGAGTTGACTCCCTTTTGTTTCATGCTTTTGGTACTAAACTCACTAAAATATTGACTATTTTCTCAACTTAAAAAGTCACAAAGGTGCTTCTTCTCATTAATAATAAGTTCAGACACGTGCTTCTGATAAAATGCCCAGTTTCTGCCTCAAAAGTCAGATTTATTACACAATTCAACGTACTGTAGTTCACCAGCTGCTGGTGCAGCATTATCATTTGTTTCCTTCTTTAAATGAACTAAAATGTTCCACAAAACCACAAATATATGCAGGAGCACAAACTGGAGCAGGGACAAAAACTGTATGCTTCTCTCAACATTTACTACTAAATAAGGATGTCACGCCGTGGTAGTCAAAGGTGCACAAATAATTAATACAAATACATGCTTAGAACTTAAAAAGACTCCATTATTATATATATATTTTATTTTATTTCACATTTATTTATTCAGGAATAACTCGTTCAGCATGCATCGTCCTCCTGAGCAACAGCCTGTGTCAAAATCACACAGTTTCACTCATTACAAACGGCTGCCGTCCAGCAAGACGACTATTTCAGACAGCCTGCAAACATTAAACGAACTCTAGATTTTTAAAATGTCCCTTCAACATTTTGTCAGCTAGAAACCATCAAATCATGGGCATGTTTCTGCATCTTTTGGCCAACAGGTGCCTTGTATATTTGTGTTTATTTACATATCTACTGTATATTAACATTTTATTCTCTACATTTTTTTCTTGCTATTTGACCTTAAATCTTCTCTTTTTACTTGTTTATTCTTAGAATATTTTATTGTCACTTTTCGTGTAGCACTTTGTAATTGCTACTAAACTTAATTATTATTATTATTATTTATAATAGAAAAGGAATGTGGCAGAAAGTAAACGGTGAAAAGGAGCAAAAATTGCCATGAGACCTTGGTAACCCTGAGTAACACTATATTATATCTACTATACTGCAATTATAGGCACTTAGATCTTACATGCATGCTTAATTAAAGGAGCAATATGTAGAATTTAGTATCATCTAGCGGAAATCTTGGAGATTACAATCATCACAATTGCCTCACTCTTCCCCTCCGAGCGTGTCAGAGAATCTTCGGTGGCCATGAAATCTAGAGGCTACTGTAGAAACATGACCTCATGGCAGACCCACACCCTTTGTAGATACAGCCGGCTCATTTTAAGTTAATGATTCTTATTTTCAGGTGATTATTCACTAATGAAATCACACTTACGAATATTATATTCAGTTTCTGCCATATTCAGACGATAAATCCCTGTAAATCTTGCGCACTGGACCTTTTAATCATGAGCTTGTTTCTGCATCTTTTGGCCCACTGATGCTTCACTGTGAGCTAACGTGTGCATATTTACATGTATACCAGTATTTTACTCTCCTCACTTTGTTCTCTTTAACTTAAAATTTTCTATTTTCACTTCATTTGTATTATGATGTTTTATATACAGCACTTTGTAATTACTGATTTAGATAAGTGCTACATAGCAAACTTTATAATTATTTTTAAAGTGGCAGATAGTAAATGGTGAAAAGGAACATTGTTGGATGAATTTTCACTCAAAGGACAGCAATTGCTGTCAGACCTTGGTAACCCCAAGTAACACTGAAATTATAGCTTCTTGGATCTCGTATTGATGTATGATCTGTTAATCAAGTTTATAGAAATTAACAAGCTAAAAAAGATTCCAATAATCAAAAAAATTCTCTGAAGCCACACAAACGTCTCTGAAAGCCAGATTTCCGACCTGACCTGATCATGATAAGCGCAGAAAACTGGGGGCTGCTTGTGTGTGGAGCAACGTACCCAACAGGGTTCACATCTCAACATCTGGTTCTCAGTTATCGCACATGGTTTTAATGTGCCTTAATCCTACTGACTGCGGTACTTGCAGACCTCAGAGCTGTACTTTTTGTCATATTTCACAGGTGCTTCATTCTATCAATCCAGTTTTTCATGACTTTGTCTGTCAATTTGTTCCTAATGATTACAAATCATTGTTTTCTGTTTCTCTTTTAATTTGTGCTTTTTAAAAACACCAATGTAACGTGGGCCTTGGGTACCTCAGTCAAAAGCACCCAATGGTTGTTTCTTACAGTAGTTTATCGTTCGCGTCGCCAGCAGGGCTCCAGTCGCTAATCTTTAAAGTTAAATATAGTGGCAGGATGTAGAGCTACAACAATTAATTGAATAATCAACTAGTTATCAACTATTAAATTGGTCACAAACTATTTTGATATTTTTATTTTATTTTTGCAGCGAAGTCGATGCTTTCCTCGATTTCACCCAGCTCTACTAGCCGCCCCTGCAGCAGGCAACATTTTATCTACATTGAGGTAAATTTAATGCATTAATTTAGATTAATTTAAAAAATAACACGTCTATAATATATATGATGTCTATAACACAATGTAATGATTTTGGCTATCTAGAGAAATATCTGAAGATTTGGAAATAAAACAGTTTATTTCTACGGCCGCCTGCGCCACAATAATGTTTTTGAGATAAAATATCATAATTTGGGAGCTTCTCAAAACAAATATTCACATATGTAATTGCTTGCAATTAAGGGAACAAATGAACAGCACTTGAACATCCAAAAATTATTACCGCAGTCCAAATAATGAGTTGGAAAAACTGTCAGGTGTCTGTCAATGTAAAGTTAAGCCTGTTATCCTGAAAACAAAAGCCCACAGCTCCACACATTCTGGAGCAGGACTTCAGTGACGGCCTATCTCACCTCCTGCCAGACTCCATTAACATACTGCTCAATTTAACCGTTATAAACAAATAATCCTTCTATAAGATTATGAATGATTTTTTTTATGAGTCATAAACAGCCACTGACTCATTCAGTGTACGTTCGGCATTAATTTGAACTCTAATTAATGTGCGACGGGCAAACAAAAACTGTCATTCCAGAAACCGTGGCTGCAGTGTTGCTGTCAGGAGAAATTAGTTTTTCAACTAAACATGTTACCTTGATTTCTGATTACATATCATGGTCATTTTATGATTTGTTACAGTAAATATATGACCAAGTTCTCTTTTAAATTAGCATATAGATATATTTATTTATTTATTTATTTTTTGCCACCCATTGAAGGCCATGCCAACCTCCTGCCACCCCATGAATGTTTCTCAATCCGCCCCCGTTTATTTTGGTCATTTAAATTTGAAATGATAATGCTAATTGTCAGAAATTTAATTGCAAAAACAACAATAAAACTAAAAACAGCCCAATCGTCAATCATCAGCATCCATAAATGCATCGTGTCCTCTTCCTGTGTTTTTTCTTGTTACCGTGTATTGAGTCATTTCTTTGTCCTGCCTCAGCAGAGAGAAGAAGTGTTCTTATGCAACCGTGCTGTGGCCATACAGGACAGACAAACAAACGGACAGTGACACTCCCCCACACTTCCACTTTATCCTCCATCCTCCACCAACACAACATGCATGCTTTAACATCTGCATCTCTATGCTACACCCATCCACACACTTTAGAGCTTAATCACAGGATTTACTGTCATACATCTCTCCCCTCCTCTGCTCTCCTCTTTTCTCTCAAACCCTCCCTGCAACCCACAACCCTCCCTGCAACCCACACGCACACACAACACACCCATGACTGGCAGTGCTCAATGCATACAGGAAGTTGAGTCACATACATATTCACACATACATAGAGAAGGCCTGAATGATTCACACAACTCCTTTTGCATGTCATGATGGCTCTCCTCCTCCTCCTCCTCCTCCTCCTCTCCTCCAGATCTTGAGACTCACAACAAACAGCACATCAGGCATGGAGGAGGAGGAGAAATCCAGATGGAGGATTAACCATGGCATTTGCCACAGAAATCGGGCTTTATGCGTCACGCTGGCGTCATTATTAGTGTATAGTCTAATGTTGACGCGCTGTATAGTCAGGAAGGGGTGGCAGCAGGCAGGCAGCAGGAGAGGGCTTGCAGCTTTGGTGCGCAACGCCATTACAGACCACCCCACTCCTGCTTGGTTCATTCATAAATACCAGAGGATCGCCATCTCGCAGCGGTGCCATCATTTCGCAGTCGCAGCGACCCCCCCCCTCCTCCTCATCCTCCTCTCCTCCCTCCCTCCACCTCCCTTTACTCCTCAAAGCAATATGATAAATCCAACACCCTCATCTCTCCTCCCGCTGACTGCCAATATGGCTGTGCGCGCATACAATCCACACGATCGAGATTACCAAACACAAATATGCGTCAAATAAAAGGAGGATTTTGAACTTAAAAGCAGCCAGATCGATACATGAAATGAGATCTGTTGTCCGGTTTTGGTCGTGAACGGCAGGAATCGTGTGCGCTCAGGCGGGCAGGCAGGCAGAAGGAGCGCGGCTACGCCACTGACTGAATACCAACATCTAACCTCCTCCATGTAAAGATGTGCAGCAGCAGCAGCAGCAGCAGCATCTCTCCTCCATATTACCTGGTCGTGAAGTGTACAGCTCCGCTTCAGGCTCGTCCTTGGTTCAGACGGATGAAAGACAAACGCCGAAAGCGTCTTAAAGCATTTTACACGGTTCATGTAGAGCTCATGTCGTCCGATTTCCAGCAGCCACCACAGCACAGCAGACTCTCCCTGCGTGTCTCTATCGCTCCCTTTCTCCCTCTCTCTCGCAGATAGGACGTGGGAGGTGCTATGCCCTCTCCCTTTTCTGTCCACACTTGAATTTCTCTCAGTTCATATACACTTCCTAGTGGTTGGATGCCAGAAAAATAAGCTATTTACAAAAAAAAAAAAAGTTTTAAATCCTGGATTGGTGCAACTGTAGGAATTTGATCTCAAAATTAAGAAAATGGTATTAATAATGAAGCTTGGGAGGGTTACTTTAAAAAATGTTTAATTTTTTTAAATAAATTACCTGTTAAAAAGATTAGTCAGTAACCTAATCCTGATATCACAATATTAAACTATTTTCACTTAATGACTTTCCTTTACTTTATGATTACCTAAATACCAGTGGCATTAGCCTAATATAATGTTATGTTCCTTGTAGCCAATTCCTTCCATTGTTGCGTGTAAATGCATGTTTAGATCAACATCAGTAATATGGAACTTTAAATGTCGCAAGATACTTTGCTCAATTGCTATTAACACTTCACACTTAGCGTAAGCCTTTAAGTAAACAAACGTAAACTTATTCTTTGGCTTGTGTGATTATCCACACACCGACTAAAAGTCCCCAAATATTTTAAAATAGTTGTGGTATTGACAGATTAGCTAGCTAGCTAGTGTAGCTAACATTAATAGTTGCTCTGTTAAACTAGCATTAGAGGTTGGTCTTTGTAGCTAACTTTAGCAGTTGGTCTGTGTAGCTAATGTTAGCAGTTGGTCTGTGTAGCTAATGTTAGCAGTTGGTCTGTGTAGCTCACATTAGAGGTTGGTTCATGTAGCTAACATTAGTGTCTGGTCTGTCTTTTCTGTGCTTGAACATTGTCAGAAACATTTGGGATAATGTAAGTACATAACTAAAAGTATATGATGTTTTTAGACATTTTAATGCAGAAATGTTACATATTTAAGATTTAAGATTTTTTATGGTTCAAATTCTTATCTGTGAGGCATCATATGCAGTCAAAGCTAAAGTCTGGCTATTTCTCTTTTTGCAGAAGATAAGCAACTATTCTTATGATACTAGATTTTCACATTTAAATTTAATGAAATATGATAATTTCGTCACAGAAAGTTATGTCAACATAGACAAACAAGGTGCCCACATTGGGTGATGTAGCTTGGGACATTAAAACTCAGTGTTACAACTGCCCCCAGTCAACATCCATATTAACATTGTTTATTCAAGTTAATTTTTAACTGACCTAACCTAGACTTACAATCGATGCAAGTTTAAATTCACAGTCATCTAAATTTTATATAGCAGAAGAAAAATACAGGCTCCTTTTCCACAGGCAGAGAGAGACTCCCACTGAGCATGTGCAGAGTAAGCATCATCACTCTAGCTTGTTTCTGATTGGAGGAATCAAATGTATTACAATTTTGCTCTGTTACAATTGTCCCTGGTCTCCCCTATGTGCAGCCACAATCTAATCATATATAACATCAAACATTTAAGAAACCTGGAAGCCAAAATATTGACCGTCCCTGAGCAACAGATCACATTAAACTAACCCAAGTGATGAAATTAAAGGTAACCTAAGCAGAGTCCCATTTCATTTTCCAAATAATTTGGTCGATGTTTCAGCCACAGCTGAGAACCAGATATCTCCAGGGCCAAAACAGATTTATTTAGCATTAGAGCACGACCGATATGTGACCTATCACACCTATATCAGCCTATATCAGTATCAGCATGTTGTCCAGTATGTGCCTATATGGAAACCTTTTTAAATACAATATTATGCTGATTTGTGTGATTTGTTAGCTTTCTAGGCCACATTTTATGCATATTTGACTTTTTTTTTCTTAATTCAGGTTTAATATGTACATTTTTTAAATATATATATAAATTTTAAAAGTATTAGTAAAAGTGTGTGTATGAATTTTTGGTATCAGCATTAGTCACATATTTATGCCAGTTTCACCTTGGCTTACAGATGATTAACACTTGAAATCCTGAGAGTAACAGGTCTCGGTGCATGGTAAACCCATCTAAAGTGTGTTTTTTTGGACATAAATAAGGGAACAGTTGACTCAAATTAGGCCTATAAATATGTTGATCACATATAAATTAATCAAGCAAGAGCATCTATAAATAGAGGAAATACATGATTGATTTTTTTGCATTTAGTTCTGGTAATAAGGTCATATGTGATGTCAGCTTGGAGGGAAAAAAAATCACATCTCTAGTTGTCTCATCAGCACCACGGACAGTGACATGATTGTGTCTCAGCACCATGGACAGAGCCAGGACTGCATTAATACAACAATATAGGATATGTACAGTGTTGTAAATGCAGTATATGCTGCAAATGCACATATAATAGAGCAAAACAACATGTAATGGGTGTAAAGAAAGTCACAGATCACAGAGTCTGTAAACCAGGAAGTATACCAGCCCAGTATAAACACGCCCAAATGGCTTCTCAGCCAATGTCTGCACAAATCTTTTTCAGTTTCCTTCAACATCACAGATAAGTGTGAGCAGGTCCTCGTGCTAATAAAGGCCCCGTGGCCGAGTTAGACCAGGCCTTGTTTTGAGCTGTTTGGCTGTACGTGACGGTGTCACTGTATGACTCACCAACTCTCCATCTCCACCCAGACAGCCTTGTGTTTGTCCCCCTCTGTCGGTGAGGCTGGGGACTGCAGGGGACGTTACAAACCAGGCGGTTACAGTGATGATGGTCAGGGGAGCAGACATGGAGATCACAAGAAGCATTGATTATTTCAGTCAGGGGGGAAATGGTGCAGGATTAGGCAGGAGAAAACGTTTTACAAGAATATATAGATGGAAATTCAGATTGAACAGGTAGAAGAGGAGTACAGACACTCAAATAAAGAATTATTATGCACAACAATGAGTCTAATTAAGTAACAACCATGCAAGTGACTCTGAGGCTGTAAACCCACCAAACCTCACTGCTGCCAGCTTTGAAGAAGAGGTGGGAAGTAACACTTAATACTTTTCAGGTACTTTCTTTGAGTGTGTATTTTTTCTGTCAATTCTTTAGTTTTGCTACCCATTATGACACAAATGTCTGTACCTTCTACTCATTACATACAAATCAGGCTTAATTTCAATGCATCTGAGTGGAATTATTGATTATTTTTATTTTGCGCGCCGCCCTCCCAACATGGAGACTGATTTAAACCCAAGTGTACGGGACAATAACAGAGAAAACAGAGGTAACAAAATGAGATGTAACAATATTAAAACTACGTAAAGGGTGTAAGAAGACGGGAGAGGGAGACTTTACACAGAAACAGCTGGTAGATAAGTATTGTTTACTTAAATACCTGCAGTACATTTCAGAGCCTGTACTTTTTCGCTTTTACTTGATTAAAGAAGTTGAATTAATACTTCTACTTTTATCAGCCCTCTTTTTAAACACACGTATCTTGTATACAGATTGTGTGTGCTATCTCTGCTTTTACGTCTTCTTAACCCTCCAAAGTTAACATTAGCGTATTTGTAACAAGCCTAAACATGCTATCTCCAGTAAAATACATTAAGTTTCCTAATTCAGGTACAAGAATGAACTTTAAAATCTTACCTTTGAAGCCAACATGTACGGGAACTCCTTTAAGTGCACCTCATCACTCTCAGACAAGGGGACTTGTTAAGGTTAATACTAAAAAATAACATTTCTAATTAATCTAGGTCACAATATGTGGACAGCAACTAAAGGTTACAACGATATACTATAGTGCAAATTACATGTGACCAAAAATAATATGCAATACGTGACTTAATAAAAACTTACGAACCAAACAACTTTCCCTGTTGTTGTTCCAACTTGAAGGTGCGTTCACGTGAATTTTCCCAGTAGGGAAATCATTTTTCCTATCACTCCGACACCACATGGATGCACTGGAAAATCTAAACTAGCAAAGACTTGGACCAGATGATGTTGCTATAGGAAAAACCAGGAGAGTCAACAGACTAAGTGTCAACATGTGGGAATCATGAATGTCTGCACAAAGTCTTACACCAATCAATCTAGTAGATGTTGAGGTATTTTTCAGATGGTAATCAGATAACAATAGGGACAAAGAGATTTGGGACAATGTGGGAAATGTTTCCAATGCTGAGAGGTAGTCGTAGTTCCAAGTCTTTGCAGTTGCTGCATTTCCTTTTCTTTGTTATAATTTCCATCATATTCTGGCTAAATCTGCATAGTTTGTCATGTTGTGGTGACTCAGTTTTCCCTGTTGGGGGTGTAGGGTTGTCAGGTCAATGACAGGTTAACCTGCACTTGACCTACTTGTGTCTTGTGGTAACAGCCTTCCATGCTTTCTTCATAGCTAGTGGGGAAAAAGCCAGATTTTAGAAAACTATCTGTCCCACAGTGGTTTGACTTGAAGTAGAGCCAATCAGAATGTGGGGACAGCTTGTCAGTATGTGGGACACAGGACGAGGGATAAAACCGCTGTACAGTCTAAAAGTGGGAGCCTGGTCACTTGAAAGGATAAGTGAAAACTCTGACCTGCTTGTGGCGCTGCATTAAAAACTTAAGAATCACCAAAAATAATTAGGATTCATCATCTGGGGACCATGAACGCTGTATCAAAGTGCATGGCAATTAATCCATGAGTTGATCAGACATGTCACTAAAAACCACAAATTGAGAGGATTCATCCTCTGAGGAGCTTGAACTCATGTCAATCCATTCAGTAGTTAATGAGATATCCAGTCTTTAGAGCTGTGTTGCTATAAGGTGGCTAAAAAATAGCTTATAGTGAGAAAAGCCAGCTGTAAAATGTTTTGTATGCGTAAAACATGCCTTCATACATTCACTCCTTCCATTTTTTGTCCCTTCTCTTCAGCCCTTCTTCTGCCATCCTGAGCCATTTCAGGTCCAACACAAAGCACTGGATCAAACCACACAGCAATACAATGCTATAATTGGTTTCTGTGTCCAATTTCTGTTTAATCAATAACCCGTCGGCCACTGGTGGCTGAGGGGATACATAACAAACACCCAGCAGACACCTCTTCACAGCAGCCATTTCCAGATGGGCGCCTTCCTCTCCTCGTGGCAGCGTGTGGCCACCGCACCGGCTCCGTCCACCATTTCCCATGCATTACATCCAGTGCACGAACACAAAAGGCCTCCCTTTCAGAGCCCCTCAAGCGTGAATGCAGAGCCAAACACAGATTAAAGTGTGGGTGGTTAGGCGGTCTGAATGCCGGTAAATGCACTTGAGGGCGACAGGTCAAAAGATCAACTGGATACGTGGGATGAGAGAGAAAATGTGCTCGGCGTTAGTACTTTCACTGCAATAAATCTCAATAAGAAACAAACACTTTCTGCTATAACACTGAAGTAATACTAAACTAAGAGTTTAATTGAAAATGATCTACAGCTACACCTGCAGATTTTACAACTCCAATTCCAAAAAAGTTGGAACTTTGTATAAAACATAAATAAAAACAGAATGCACTGTTTCACCTATATTCAATTGAAGACAGTACCAAACTGATGAACTGTGTCTTTTTTTGTAAATATACACACATTCTGCACTTGACGCTTGCAACACGTTCCAAAAAAGTTGGGACAGGACCATTGTTACCAGCGCAAAGATCAAAAGCACTTATCTGTGGTGGTATGGTGGTGCGTTTAGTGTCCATGGCATCATGGCTAATTGTCAAATCTGTGAATGCCCCGTTAATGCTGAAAGGTATAAACAGGATTTGGAGCAACATATACTGCCATTTGTGCGTCTAACTGACCTGCCAGCAGTCCAGACTTGTCTCCCATTTAAAATGTGTTGTGCACTATGAAGCACAAGATACGACAATGGCGACCCTGGACTGCTGAAGTCGTGTATCAAGCAAGAGTGGGAAGGAATTTTGCTTTGCTTTGCTTTAGTCCTCCCAACGTTTTTTGGGAGCATGTTGCAGGAGTCAAATTCAGTATGAGTGTATGTTTACAAAAAACAATAAAGTTTCAGTTTGAATGTTGGATGTGTACATGTCTTTGTATGATATTCAATTAAAAATAGGTCAAAGGGGATTGCAATCATTGCATTCAGTTTTTATCTAAGTTTTACGCAGCATCCCACTGTTATTTGGAACTGGGGGCGTAATTTAATGGAAATTATAATGTGTTGCAAAGAAATTAAAGAATTTGAGGTTATCATTCTCTTAAATGGATGTATAACATTTGGAAAAGGGTAACTGAAACTTTTAATGTTTCCCAAGACACCCGGAGTGTGATATTTAGCCACTATTTTAATATTACTGCCAATAAAGTTCATTAATGAGAAAAAAAATTGGTGCTGCCAAAGGAACTAGAACCAAATCCACAGAGGTTATGGATCCAGAAATGCAATTTCCCCGACTCGCCCACTGCTATAAAGAAACAATTACAGAAATCACTGGTGCGCGAACATTGTAATTTGGACCAAATAAAATCCCATTTCCCACTTTGTGAGGAATGACACTGCTCAGAGAGAGGGCACCAGAAGAAAATGAGAGTTTGAAGCCATGCAGACGCTGACATTCAGTTACTGAGGTTCCAGTTTTATTGTTTCATCATTATGAGATGATAAATTAAGACATATCAAAAGACAGAAGTCATCCCAGTAGCTCAAACAGACTTAAATGCCGCTTGGTACATGTAAGAGCAAGAAGACATTAATGACATGTTAAAGTTCCAGTTTTGATTAACAATATTAGAAAACTCCCGTTTGTGGACACACTTAAAGACAACCTGTTCTTATAACTTAAGTTATCAGCCTCACTTTTCTGTCACAAATGGCTCAATTACACATGACAATATTGACTTCACTGCCCATAATTTTTGCGTTCAACGTATTCCTCTCCACTCATTTTATCACACTACAATAAAGAAATGAGATCACATGAAAGGTCACAGTCACACTGATTGTCTTGGCAGTACCGATGGCAGTAAACTGATGTGATGCACAAACCAGCTTTTTTATTTATTTTCAGGAGTGTGAAGCTTCAGTTCATCACATGATGGGTGGAGGCTGATCATCATCATTCTTCACATGGAAAGGGGGGGGAGGATAAACCAACAGCCACGAAAACAAAAGACAGACTGACACAGACACTCATTCAGTAACTCTCTCAAGTACCCAAACACACATACATGCACACACATACACACAAAGCCTTCCCATGTCTCTCACTTGTCCTTGTCGTGGTTAAGGGCCCGGTTAACAGCTGATGGGACAAAGAGAAGATAAAAAAACACTATATTATGCAGCAAGGAAAAAAAAAAAAAGATTCAAAGAAACAACAGAATGTTGTATATAAGGATGTTAGTTTTACAGTGTGAAGTGTGAGGTTAGGGCTGAGCAATTTCTAGCAGTGGAGGGAAGAAAATGTACTCTTAGATGTATTGCAATGCAGACACGGACAATTCTGCATCTATTCACAAATGTCAAAAATCTATTTTCTAAAGGTTAGCTAGTATGTGATGTATATGGAGCGAATTAGGTGGTACTCCTGGACACTTTACAGTGCACACAAGCTAGAGTTATCTTGTAATTTGTCTTTGCAAAAGGCAGAGGTTTGAACGCATGTTTTGATTTAAATTCTACATACTAGGGATGTCAAAATTCTCCAAATCTATCATTCGATTTGACTTTCAATTTTAAGGTCATGATTCAATTCAATTTTTGGATTTAAACTTTTTTTTAGGACTGATGACTATACCACTGTTAGACTATGAATTCCTGATTGGTAAAAGATTAACAGATAGTTTGTTATATGCCCTTACAATTGTCATTTACTTTTGCCTTCAATTTTGATTATTGAAACTGAAAGCTCATTTTGATCAATTTTATATCAAAATTGTGACAGACCTACAAAATCTTTGCTTCGAGAACATGAAGTATATGTTGAATACTCTCTCTACCACCACCCAGAGACTAATGTTACCAAAACGGAGCAGTGATCAGCAGTAACAAATGAGACCAGCTGACCAACAAACAATGCAGCATTAAGCAACTTAAACCAACTCTGTGGTGAAGAAAATAACTCTCTGCTCAATCCGTTTCTGTGCCCGCTCGGCATCTTGGACAGCGAGGGCTTTTTCCAGAGCCCACAGTGCAGCAGAGAGGCTGCTTTCTACTGCTCACAGACATAACGTTAATAACTGGAGTAAAACAAAATTGAATAAATACAACTTATTTGGGGAAATAAACATCAATTTGCTGATGTTTTCACGCTGACCAATATTTCACTAAAAATTCAACTGTTTTATTGCTTCCGCAATTATATATTATTATACAAATCACAGACAAATGGATTGACAGTGAAGTATTGTATGTTGTGCAAAAGTGACTTTGCTATATCAACCACTGGTCTGCTTAAGTCCCTTCTTTGTTCCTATTGGTGGTGTGAATGCAAACAGAAAAACAAACCTTGAAGGTATGTAGTTCTTGTAGTTCTTGGGGGAGCTCCCTAGAGAGCAGTTTCTCTCAGGGCACAAGATTCAGGTCAAACCAAAGCTAAACAGACGTACTGCCAGAAAATAACTGACTGGCTCAGGTGCATGCTTGTTTGGCAAGTATGAGGGACAGAGAAGGAGAGAAAGACAACGTGGCTGCACTCAGGCAGCCAAGTGTGTTAGCTGCTGAAGCGCAGTAAGGTTAGCAGTAGGACTGGGACGACACACTTATCTCCCTATTCAATACCAACACTATACTCTGGTGCTGATTTGATATTTATTGTGATGAATCATACACTACTAGAAACTATATATCATGAGTCCTATTTCTAAAAACAATACATGTCACATGTCAGTCAGTTTTATTTCACCAACATAATTTCTATACTGCCTACAAATGTAGTAAATAAAATACTTTTTGAAGTAAACCGCTACATTTAGCTGTTCCTGCTCAGCAGGCTAATGCCATAAGAAAATAATATATAAAATGGAAAAGATGAAAAAAAAAAAGGTGTTAGAACCCCTAGAAACTGCACATAGCACAAATGTGAGCCTTTTAATTAACATTTTAACATCCTTGGGTATTTAGAGTTTGAGTTTTGACCCTTTGAGGTTTGCTGTAGCTTGTTAGTGAGGAGTTGAGTAGCAGATAGACTTAGCAATATTAAGGCAGATGCCTTTGTTTGTTTCCACAGAGCAGATGAAATATATGCCTGAACCAAGCAAGAACATACTTTTACACTTTACCCTAAAACGTTTTGCTGATAGCCTGAACAGTATTATTCAAATTTCTTACTTTGATAGTTGCAAAAGATGTAAAATTTCACCTTGATTTGACTATTTTAGCACATATAAACCTAAAAGTGATCTTAACTACTAAAAGTATGTTACATTTTGGATATTTTTATTTATTGTTCAGTACAGATAATTAATATGAGATGAACGTGATAATCGTGTACACAGGTGTGTTTAATAAGAGATCATTTATGATTTTAGGTGACATCGCCCAGGCCTGCCTGTGAGGTGAAGGAGGAGTCTGTCTGCCATGAGAATATGTTGCTGCAGTCGGCCTACATGCAGTAAATATAAGTGGCTGTACTTGCATGTATATTGTGGGTATCTCACCCTCCTTTGTGACAGTCTCAGTTATGTTCTTAGCCTTGGAGCTCAGGTCGCTGACCATACTGTCCATGGTGGCCTGGTGTTTCAAGAAGAATGGCCGGATCACACGCGTGTACAAGATGTCAGAGCCGTTCCACGTCACCGGAGCCATGCACCATATCAGGAACAAACACTGCGGGGAGAGCAGAGGGTAGATCTTAGATATCATTCTGCTGTGTGACCTCCTGTCAAAGTGACTACTGTTTGGTCCCTTATCTTGCGTGATAATGAATACAGTAACGTGACTGATAAGTCAATAATAAAACTTTCAAAAAAAATCTGCAGATATTTTATCATAAAAAATAATTGTTATTTGCAGCCCTAACACTTGTGCACTGAACAAGAGAAGTGTTAGCATTTTGATTAAATCTGTGGTGTTGTGTTGTTGTTGCATTACATAACAGGCCTAAGTTAATTTACCATCTCATTTAACAGTATGAGGAATTATTTATTAATCCTGTTTTTCCAGCATTAAATTTATTCATTGAAATCAAAACAATTTAATGAAGACAAGCAATGTGATTGTCGCAATTAGGCCAAAACAACTGGATGGTAAGGTGACTCTCAACGGTCAGAGAGAGGCTTTCTGATCTGTGGGGTCATTTCATCTCCTAACTTCATTATGACAAACTCATCTCTGCAGTCAAAATGGACATGAACTGGTTTAAATACTTCTTCTTCTGTAGCTGAAGGGGACTGCTGTCTCCTAATTGCATGCCACATACTAAATGTGTACAGTATGCACTATTATGTACTAATCTTTAGAGTACATAATTTTTAGATTTTTTTGCAGTTTGGGACAGCTTGTATACAACACATTTTGCAACTGCAACTTTGGAATGCCACTTCTAATTACACTTCAAGAAGAGGTGTTGTACAATGTACTTCCCTCCATAGTCAGTGTATTAGCTACAACAGATGGCAGTCAGCATGCCCCCTAATTTGGAGAAGAAGCAGGAGTAGAAGCGTCTCACCGCCATTCACTTTTCATTCTCATTCTTTGCAGCTTTGAGTCGCACCTCTTTCTTTTGCACAATGCATTGTGGGACATCAGCAGTACACTCAAGAGTGTCTTTTAATGTGTATACTGATTTTGTTGAGTATATATCATTTTGCAACTTTTCTAGTATGAATCCACCACATAATCAAAAATGAAGATGAATTAATCTGTAGCATGGAGTTGAGACAGAACCTTCCTTATATTGCAGTTACAGGACATGTCCACAAGAAGGCGCTGTTGGAAAGCTACAACATAGAGAGGTCCAAAGACATCAGCTCTCGTGTGAGTCAACACCATGTGACTGACTGTGGTTTCACAGTGAAAGCAGACTTAAGTCAGTTGTCAACTTCACACGGAGGAGCTAATGAGTGACAACAGTAAAACAAAAACCAAACATCACCCATTAAATAACACCCTTCAAACTAAAAGGTCAGCCTACCTTGCTAGCATAGTAAAAGGGGAACCAGGAGAGGAAGATGTCAGAGAAAGCCTCAACGATGCTGAAGAGTCCATAAACAACCCAGTAGGTCAGCCACTGTGTGTCATCCTCCTTCACATTGCTCTCAATGGCCTTAATACTGGAGGAAGAGGAGGACAAATGTGATTCAAGAGACTGAGGAGGTCACAACATACACAGTACATACAAATATGAAAAGTCACTGTGTCTGAAGTGTGTGTAAAGATACACAGTAGATTTTTTTGAGAACTTGGTTATGATTAAGAGTGACTACCAGCATGAGGACGCTTATGAAAATCATTCAAAAACAGCTTTTTTACAAGGCAGAAGTTATGTCTTTGTTAGAAGGGTAAGTAGGATTTGATGAAGGACACTCGATGTTTTAAAATCTGTTTGTTTACAATAAAAAAAATCCACATGGTAGCTTTAGGCATCATGTAAAGTATAGTGCATAAATCTGAACCTAAGTGGGTCTTAGCAGAACATTCACACTCCCATATGTACAGGGACAGACTTGTTGGCCACTGTAATCATTCCTCTTCTCCATACTGGCCGCAATATAATCCCTTCTGGGCACCACTCCTGTGTAAGTCAGGGGGGCAAAATCCACAGTCCATGTCCTGTGCAAATAACCTTCAGAAGTTCAGCTAAGGCCAATGTGACGCTTC
>JAJHUR010100857.1:0-10008 GCA_027495735.1 Lutjanus campechanus | reverse complement strand
AACCACAGGTAATAATATGGGCATTTAACAAAAACGTGAAAACGCCCACGTTCAATAAATTCCTGCTCCTACTCTCACCACTTTCAGCAATCTAGACATGTAGGGTATTGGAGTAATCAGTACGATCTCTGTTTTCAGGAAATGTCTCACTCGTCATGGTGCGACAAAAACTCTGAGATTCAAACACCAAATAGTCGCAAAAAACCTTCACAGAATCCTAAAAAATGCCGAATTTGGCTGTTTTGTGCCCTAAAGATATATTCCATCTTGAAAAACCACTGCTTAAGTCTACTTCTATGACTCTTAAGTAGTTTGAAATGAATCCCGAGGTCCTGGTTGTTTTCATAAAGAGCCGGGGCTTTTTTCGAGCGGAGTGAGCCCTCTCCATTCCACTGCACTATCTCTGGATTAAACCCCTTCTGTATCGTGATTGGTGTTGCTAAGGTACATTTGGGCGTTAGCAATGAATTTGTCTGACTCTGATTGGTTTATAGAGGTGTCGATCATCAAGATTGACCAATGGGTTGTCGAGCTAACCAGCAGGAAAGTCCCAGGGATGTGACGCATGACGCACCAGGACGCAGCTTTGTTTACACTTCCATAGCGTCTTAGCATAGCTTAGAGGGTCCCGGTCAGGATAAAACTCGAGAATTAAATAGCAGAAGAGGTTCTCTTCATGTTTTAATCAGATAGCGGTGCTTACATACTAACAACACAGTGCCAAACGTCAGTGTGCATGGTGCCCAAATGGCACATTTGGTGCAGTTTCGCCTGGATATGTTTGTGTTATAACGGCTCTAAATCTCGAACGGCTAGCTCCTTTAGCCTCATTTTTTGTAGTGTTACTCATCAGATATATCTTTACGAATAACTAGATGAATCGGGCTACTATCGTATGATTTAAAGGAGTTTTTCACTCGAAACAATGTTTTTTTTTAAATAAATAGATAAAAAATTCACATTTTTTCTGTGTGTTAGGTCAAATTAATCAGACACAGTAACACATATCTTGATTCTGACACTTCCATAGTAATCTCACGTGTATTACCATTATTTTGACACCAAGATTGTACATATAGCCCTTGTAGTTGTGAAAATATCCTCCATTTATTGTGAATAAGTAATTTCGGACAGAAGGCAGCAGAAATAGGCTCCGTGATGAAGAGGTTAAGGTCAGACCCATATAGCAGCTACTAAATGCCTAAAATAAAATATTATATTTTCATATTTTCAAATTACAAATTAGTTTCATCAAATACACTTTCCATACCAGTATGTTGTGTTTTTTGTTAAATCTGATGAGCAAGTATTTGTAATTTGTAACAAGATTATTTTGGATGTATTTGTGTCTGTCTCTGGCTACAGGTTTATTACGGCATGTCTACAAGCTCCACACCTCCATAAATACACCAACTCACATTCACATACAAGCACTGTGCACACACTAACAAGCATGATTAAATTAAATTAAGCCTTGGTGTGGACATGATTCACTCAGATGACACATACGTACAGATAGAGACAGTGCATTTTCAATGGTTGAAAGAGCACACGCTGTAGGTGCAAAAACTGTAGAGAAAATAAAAGTGTCTGTGATTGGTCGCTCTTACCCAGATGAACCAGTGGTGTCGGCCTCTGGATGTTCAGGGGCAGGGCAGCAAAACTGATGCAGCACGGTCTCGCTCCTGTGGAAGGGCACACGAGAGAGGAAGAGAGGTAAGCAAAGGGTGGAGGAAAGAGGAGAGGCAGACAGACAATTTGGAAGGACAGCATGTCATGCAGTTACTATTGGCTGTTGCTGGTTGTTTGCCTTGTTTCCATATTCCTCCTTATGTTCATTCTTAGTCCAACATCCCAAAGGATCCCAAAGAGGCTCTCATTAGACTCTTCTGGATTATTTCCACGGGTTCTGTTTACAATTTGGCACTGATCCTGGTGTAAATACCCTATGTAGGTCAATTCACGGCTGAGAACGCTTAGAAGGAGTGTGAGTGAGTATTTATATGTTTGTGTGTCCGGATGTGCTTGTTTATGCCTCCTCCCCTCCAATTCATCAGATCTGTGGTGATTTAGCAGAATTCCCTAAACCCAATCTGGACAGATGGTTACTCAAGCTCTGTTTCCTGCTCCGTCTCTTCTTAAGTTTGCTTCTCTCGTTTCTCGCTCATACATTTTACATTTGCATTCATATTTTAGCCATTTTGCTGGTGCTCTTATTTAGAGCAATTTGAGTGAAAAGAATTTTAAAAACAAGTCATGACGCATCATGTTTAAGCTGTTGCATAGATCGACCCTTTGACCTTCTGGATGCAGGACTCCCTCCACCAGCCAGAGACATTAAAATGAGCATAATCGTGACATTAAAAAATATCTGTGAGGTCTGTTTTGTTTAACAAGGAGCGGGTGTGACTGCAGGTCACTTTGGGTCCTTCAACAATGAGCTGAAAGCATTCAGTTGACAGGGAATTTCTTGGCTACGCTACAGTAAGTCTTCTGACCTGGGCTCAGCATATTGCTTGTGACACAGACCCACAGTGACAGGCAGTCAGAGTCAGTGCAAGACTCGGTGTGACAGTCCGAGCTATAAAAAGACACTTTTTCACAGCAACTTCCACAGACTTAAAGGGACAATGATGTTTTTTAATATCTGTGATCAACACTCCTCGCAGTCGGTCTCTATGAATAATACTCCTCCATCTGTTAAAACACCTACCTCACCACTGACACCTCTCATACAGACACACACGCAAACATACTGTACATATAATTAATAATTTGTTCTCCATTTAGCAGCACTTCTGCAGTGGTTCTTGCAGCACTTAAAATTAAAGATGTCTTGGGGACAATAAAAATAGCACCAAGGACACAGATACAGTGTCAGGGACAGTAGAGAAGCATATCATTACAAAAATGTTGGAGCAAATTTGCAAATAGGCGTATTTGTAAATCTAAATAGATACTTTTTCACCTGAAAAAATATTAAAACTTAATTAAGGGATATATTAACAGTCCTAAATCCCCATATGTTGCACCCTTGGTAAGCAGAGCAATATGTAACATTTGGATCTGCAAAGTGAAAGTGTAGAAATAATAATTTTACTGTTAAAATCTACATAATTGTGTTAAATTTATTGAACAGTAATTTCAGAATGAAAAAAGAAGTTCAAGTTGGGACATGGTTGTAAAGACTGGGACAGCTGAAAGTAGAATTCGGTACAGTTGCACCAAGGAAAAAAGCTATTTCAAGTACCCACACTGCCTTTATGGACTTCATTTATTTATGTAATATATCAAGAATTATTTTCTTGATATATTTTGTTTTTGCTGTAATCCTCTCAGTAGACAAGCAATTGCCTTCTTTTAACAGCTCCCTGGGGGTTCAAAAATCGCTAAAACAATTATGTCTCAATCACAATATTCATTTTTTAGCACACAGATTTTCTTTGTTGTGCTTTCCTCCCCGGTGTTTCAAACTCTAGAGAGCCAGATAACAGGCAGATAACAAATACACCACCTGTAATCGACTTCTTTTATCAGTATCAGTCAGTCAGTTAGACTATCATGCATCCCACTGACGGATACATTTTTTTCCCTGCAGGTTAAAATAATTCCATATTTTATGGCTTAAGTACATTTTCAATCTTACCTTTTAGTAGTATGAAATTAATTTATTTCATCATTTAAACTATTTGGTATTAGGAATATCTATTGAAATACAAAAATATAGGTTCTTTCAGAGTTAATGTACCCCAATAATCTCATCTCCTTTTTATAATGTATAAAGCCAATACAAAATCAATAAATCTGTGCAGTACAAGAGTGAATGAGCTCACCTTCTATGTATTGTAGGTTTTGGTGGTCTGAAGGTTAACAGATGTGTAGGAAAACAAAATCATGTGGAGGAAAATGTTGAATAAATTAAGATTTACAGTCTTTGTGCTAAGTTAAGCTAACAAGGGCTGGTTATGGCTTCATATTTAACAGACAGATGATGAAAGTGATATCTTCTCATCCAACTCTTGGCAACAAAGCAAATAAACATATTTCCCAAAATGTTGAACCATTACTTGAAGGTGTGTTAAATGTTTTTCAGAAAAGTATGATGACGCACATCCCCGAGACCCACTGGGTTGGGTGCTGGATCACAAAATGTCAAAATGAAAAAGGAAAAGAAGCGATCCGCACACCAGACAAGCTCCCTTATGCAATTTTATTAGCGTGATGTTTCGAGCTAATGCTCTTCCTCAGACTGTGATGAATGCTTTGCATTATGGGTATTTAAGATGGCAACTTCACTCTAATGGTTAGCAGTCTGAGGAAGAGCATTAGCTCGAAACGTCACGCTAATAAAATTGCATAAGGGAGTTTGTCTGGTGTGCGGATCGCTTCTTTTCCTTTTTAAATGTTTTTCAGGCCATGGACCTCTTAGCTGATAGACAGACACGCCAAGGATCCCCTAGTACATTGAATATTTTTGGGTTCTCTTTTGTTTGTTTTGTTTGCACTTACTCATAGCAGCCATGTCAGCAGCAGTTGTAGCATGGTTAATGTTAGCACTTAAACTGGTGGTTTCTGAGGTGGAGGGTGTGTCAGAGTCTCTTGCTTGTGAAATTATAAACAGGGTGTGAACTACAGGGGAGAAAGAGGGAGCTTGGCTCCTCTTAAAAAGACATGAGCTCCACCAAAAACATGATGTGTGAAAATTTAACATTATGCTATTTTTACCGTGGATTTTTATTTTTTGTACCTTTATCATCGTTGATTATTTGTAAAATTAAGCTGTTACTGACATATGATGAGGGTGATTCATTACTAATTTGCTTTAATAGAGATATTGGAATGAAATATCATAAACTTCACTTTCAGAAAAATAAACTTTCTTAGTCTCACTCAGTCTGGGCAACAAATCTCCATTATTCATTTTTATGTTTTGTAATCAGCATACAGATAGATTATGTCGTAAAGAAAGCAAGGAAATTTTTGGGTTACCTCGCAAGAGACACAAGTGCAACAAGAGACGCAGTCAGTCCTCTCATTGAGGCAATGCGCTAGTAGGGGTGTAAATCACCAGTTTCATCATGACACGCTATTATATTGATTCTCTGGGCAACAATATATTTGCTGACATCACACTCTTTCAGACATTTGTGACACAGACATGCCAGGAATTTCAAAATAAGCCCAACCTTAAAGATGAGGATATAGATCGATCTTTTTACTTTGCATCAATGTATTGGATTGCTTTAGATTTAATTGATATATTGATCTAGATCAATGTATCATTACACCCCTACAGGCTAGTCCAAAAACCATAGTATTCTTCACAGACTAGTTAAAATATGATCCACTGTGGCTCACAAAAGTGTCTGTACTGCAGGCGTACTGTATTATGGATGCTGCAAAATGATTTAGTAAGTTACCTAGCTCACCTGATAGTGTGAGGCTTCATGGGTAGCCTTATGCCAGTTGCATTAAATGTTTTTGTTTGTTTGTTTGTTTTTTACAATTGGGCTGATATAGCTTTGCTAATGGCATGTTGGATTCATTTGAATTTTAAAAAAAAGAAACTTTCAAAAAGTTATCAAACAATAATTTGGCATCTCCCTGCAGTAACTCTTGGGAACTCCTTGGGGTCATGTGCCCCCTGTTGAAGACCCTGACTTTATAATGAGACAAACAAAATCCTTAGTAAATGAATGAAATAGAGAAAATAAAGTCAGAAAAATGTTCTAAAATTTTAGACGGTATGACAAACTTGGCTTTTTAAAGTTAAAAACAGAGCTCTGCTCATTCAAATATCCATCATAAAAGAGAACAAACTCATGCAAATTAAAGTTTAAATAGGCGTTAGAGGAGGGAGATCAGACAATAAACTTTAAGCCAAAATGTAAAAGCTCTGAACTGTTCACCGTCAGTATGAGAAATAAATTATTTTGCCAGGCCGATACAAAACAGTTCAGCCCAGAGGAACAAGCCAGGCTGCTCAGGTCCCTGCATACACACACACACACACACACACACACACACACACACACACACACACACACACACATACACATACACTCTCAGCAGGTCCATCCATCTGTCTGTACAAGACACACACATAACGGCCATTCGCCTCCAACAACGCTTACAAAGAGAACAGGTGAATATTTTAACAGTACATTCCTCCTGCTGTCGGCCCGTGTTCTCTGTCTCTCCGTGCCCCGTCCTCCCTCACACACCACCCCTCTCCTCTGTCCTGTTTTGTAAGACTACTTTAAATGCAATGCTTTTCATCACTATCCAGTAGAGAGTGTTGACATGCAACAAGAGCAGCTCCATTTGGACTCAAAACGTTGCCAGTACATTGTGTGCACCTCTTCCACTGCCGCCACAGGATGCCACAGCCTGTCCCTCTGTTGTCCAACCTTTCTATTTGTCCGCCAGCAAGATAGATAAACTGAGGAGACAGCAGCTACCCCAAATGCACCCTGTTTTTTCATCTTTCTCTTCTCTCTGTTTTGGTTTGTACCTGTCTCACTCTCTGTGTACTGAAACCCCCGCCTCTCCTATTCATCACCACTTTCTGAGTTTTTTTTTTCCCCCCACATCTCTCTCATCCTCCTTCCCTTTCACTGGTCCACTCCAATGTCAGCCTCAAGCTCCTTCCTCTAGACACCTCCAAGGGCTCCATCAAAGACAACGACTGAGCGTGCATCTCTCCCTTTTTTCTCTTTCTATCTCTCTGCCTTTTTCTCTCCTGAGAATGGCTGATTACCGTTCGCTCCATGGGCTAAGTGGGGCAGATAGGAGGCTCAGCTGGAGAGAGAGACAGGGAACGAGCGGAGGAGAGGATCCTGTCTCTCCCCCCAAAGGCCCATCCACGTGCATCGGCAACGCTGACAACAATGCAAAGCACACAAACACACACACACACACTCAGCCAACCCTTCGCAGCCCACATGTCATTTATCTGCGGGGCGAAGACAACAGGGTTCTTTAAAGTGAGATAAACATTCAGACAAATGCGCACAGGGAGGAATCAATTATCACAATATTTTTGATCAAATACCTCAATATCCTTATTGCGACAATATTGTGAAGGTGACTATTGGTGCTTTCACAAAATATTAACACAATGAGATTTTTGATAAATATTCGTCAGTAATGTGGATATTATGACTAAACAGGCTTGGGGAGTAACAGATTACATGTAATGGGATTACGTAATCTGGATACAAAAAAAGGTAACCGTATTCCATTACAGTTTACAGATAAAAAAGATCTAATCAGATTACAGAAACGTTTAGTAAAAATGTGGATTATTATTAAGATTACCATTTTAAATCAATCAGTACATTGCAAACAACAAAGGCAGGAGCAGCTGGACAAACGAATAAACCTCACAACAAACATAAAACATTTAGAGCTGCAATAATTAATCTATGATATTTATTATTATTATGAATGTTAAATTAATCTGCATCTATTTTGATAATCCCATAATCATTTTGAGTAATTTCTAATTTTTAAAAAAGTTAAAATCCTCTGATTTCAGTTTCTTAAATGTGAATATTTTCTGGTTTATTTAGTCCATTATGACAGTAAAATTAATATTTTTGAGTTATGAACAAAACAGGATTCAAAATCTATGATGACATCTAGTCTCATATTTGATAGGTATGTTAATGTTTAATCATTAATTGGTTAAACTATTAACCGATATTTTGTGTATCATTTCTCCAGAGCTCGCAGGTTTTCTCATGATTTAGTTTGGCAGTAAATGTTAGTAATTGCACCACATTTGACATCAGGGCTGCAACAAACAATTATTTTCATTGTTGATTAATTTTCTTTAATCAAAGAGTTGTTTGGTTGATAAAATGTCAGAAAATGGTGCACAATGTTAATCGCTGTTTCCCAAAGCCCAAGATGGTGTCGTCTCGTTTTGTCCACAACCCAAAGCTGATCAGTTTACTGCAGAGGTGGCAAAAGTACATACATTCTGTATTCAAGTAAAAGTACTGATACTTCAGTAAAAAAAAGACCAATATGCCACCAGAAAAAAAAAGTTTAAATGCACATTCTGTGAGTTCTGCCGCAAAGGGTGTCTTTCATTAAAACAATAACAAAATATCTAGTTTGATGACATATGAAGTGGCGTGGGATCATGGGAGTCGTTGTCTTCATTGTTAAACAACCACCATAGCTGGTGAAAATCTATCTGACATGACTCGGGCAGAAATCATGTTCACGGATGAGGTAATATTAAATTTTTATTCATGACATTTTAAGTCACGGTCTGCCATCGTCCCTCCTCACTCTCTGATATATTTGACGTATCCAACATATCTGTGTTTTTTTTTTTTCCCCCATGACCGCTCCAACTAGTCTCGCCCTACTGTGCTGTGATTGGCTGCTGGGAGAAGTTTAAAAATGAGGTTGTAGTTGATGAATGGATCAAACACACCCAGGAGTCTCGGGTCTGTGTCCCTGAAGCCAAATGTCATGTTTAACTTATTCTAGACTTAATTGAGGTAATATTGTTAGAGTTTGTTTTTTTTATTCTCTTCTATTTTCAGTCAGTTTGATTAGGTTTAGACGAGAAAGTACTTGGTTTAGGCGCAAAAACTACTTAGTTTAAAAGATCATGGTTTATGGTTAAAATAGACCTTTTCATAATGTTGGAGAGGCTGTCTGGCGATCACAGCAAAGTAGTTGTATCCAATCACAGCACAGTTGAGCGGGAAAAGTCTTGGGGGTTAAAAAACACAATCCTGTGTTGTCCTGGTAGTCATAGCTACCTTGAACAAACTATTAACGATTCACTGACGATTTCTCTGTGTTTGAACATTGAAGGAAACATTCGAGGTAAGTACACAACTCAACAAAATATATATTATAAGTCCAGTTGTTTTTAGACATTTAATGCATAAAATTTGAAACCCTGGTACTGATATAATATTGATATATTGCCCAGTCCTTTGTGAAAGAAATAAAATATGACAGTAAAATTAATATTTTTGAGTTATGAACAAAACAGGATATTTGATGACATCTTAGGTTTGGAGAAGCACTGATCAATATTTTTTTCACCATTTTCCGACATTTTATGGACCAAACAACGACATGATTAATAGAGCATTAATAATGAATGCAGTAATTACAGGAAATTACAGGAAAAATAGGTCTAAACATGTGGAGGACATGGACGCATGTGAATATTTTCTGGTTTCTTTACTCCTCTCTGACAGTAAACTGAATGAGTTGTGGACAAAACAAGACATTTGAGGATGCCACCCTGGTACTGATATAATATTGATATATTGCCCAGCCCTTTGTGAAATAAATAAAATATGCTAATATACACCTACATATATACATACTGCATGCCCAAAAACACCCACACACATAAAGTGTTTAACACAAAAGCATGCTGACACACACAAGTCACTGACGACAGGAAAAGCAGAGGGCAGGTCTGATCTCCACTGCAGACAAGATGCAGCAGCCAATGACAGAAAGGTGAATCCTCTAAAAATGCAAGCGAAAGCTTGATCACCTGCCCCACCTGCGTGCACTGCCAGAGGCAAAACTAGAAATTAGGTGTTAAGCAACTGGTCTTATCCAGAGCGACTTAAAATCAATGAGCAGTTGGCGATGTAAGGTTGCATTCAAGGACACATCATCAGCACCTGCAGGAACCAGTGGCCCAGTCTACTGTTGCCGCTTCATCAACTGGTGGATGGCTGTGCTGCTTTCTGCCTGCAGCCTCTATAATAACAATTAAATTATTATTAGAATTTCCTCCTCTCCAGTAAAACTAATTCAAATTAAGAACCAGTGGTGTTACAGTGATTCCTGTCAAATAATAACAAATAGTTGCCGCGGGGTACAGCTCAGGTTTCAGGTGAGGTTTTAGAAGAGAGCAACAGGCACTATCACACACTCACTCCTGCAAACACACACACACACACACACACACACACACACACACACACACACACACACACACACAAGTGACAA
>JAJHUR010100856.1:0-11326 GCA_027495735.1 Lutjanus campechanus | reverse complement strand
GTTTGCTTGGTTGGTTGTTATTTGACCTTGGAAATCTACATTTTGCATGATTACTAGTTCTGCTTTTCATTTTGTATCTGTATTCAAGTTCTATTTTTGAAAAAAGACTTGTTTTTTGCCTTTTTCTTGAAGTAAATATATATGGGTCGAAATTGACCCGTAACACCATAGATGTTACTATAGTTAATAACATTAACATTAAAAAGATTTTTTTTTTGAACATTTAAGAGATGTGTTCTAATACCCCCCAGTAATAGTCAGATAACATAACAACCTTATATATATTTATATAATTCTCTTGAGGTTCATTTAACATTTTTTATATTAAAAATGAGGGGTATGCTGTCAAAAGAAAGCCCCAGGGGTCATAACAAATATATTAAAAGCAATCTTTTCATGGATAAGGAAGCCTAACAAGGTAACCAAGAGGTAAGAAACAAATTGGATGATAAATAATTGAATTTAGGGTATTTTATGGCTGATTTAAGACACGGGTCGAAACCGACCCGTTAACATAAGAGATGGTATAAGAAAGCTAACACAAGAGGAAGGTTAAGTACATGAACTTTACTTGAGTATTTCTTCTTTTTCATAACTTTCTTCTTCTTGTTAAAATCTCCAGATGTATTGATTTTGAATGTTTGTGATAAACTGAAGGATGAAGTGTAAAATTGCATCTTAAGTTAAATAAATAATATCAAAATAATAATAAAAATAATATTTTAAAACCTTCTTGAATTAGCTGAAAAATGCAACGTCACAAAGCTTATGAAAAGTTGACCATCAGAAGTGGGCGTAGTTTGTACCAGAAGTCACTTTAAATCAGGCAAATGTATTTTCTAACCTCTTATTCATTGACAATGAAATTGTTGAGCCTTAGTTGATTTAATATTTCTGTCATCACCAACCTCCAGCTGGGGGACACTGAGCAATATTATTATTAGTAGTAGAAGAAGTAGTTGTAGTTGTAAAAATTAAATCTTACAAAAATGTTGAACGTTTGTGCATTACATTTTGGAAGTTATTTTTTCCTGAATAATAACAAGCAGCTTCTGACAGGACTGCAGTGCCACAAACATATGATGATCTTATACAATATAATGCATTACAATAAATTAAACTGCCCAACAGTATTGTTCCTAGTTTTATATTTCCCCTGTTTATATTCCTGTTTTTGTTTTTATATTTCCTTTGTTTAAATTATTCATATTTTTTATCACTTTCTTCTTACTTGTGTTTTTTTCCACAGTACGTTGACTTAAGTAAAGGATCTGAATACTTTTTCTATCCCTGTCCTTTGAAAAACCCACATCATTGGTCTACATCAGACTCTAAAATATGTGCCTCCTCTCTGTCTGCAGAGGGCACCAGACCACAACACTCGGCCAAACCTTCCAATCCTGACAGGCCTCTGAATCCAGACTACGTCTCTATGGGATGCAAAAATGATCTGCCTTCATGAAGATGCAAATTACAGAAGAATATTAAAATATGAATGCACAAAGGAACAAAGAAAATGCAGCATTTAAAATTAGCTCTCAGAGGTGACTTACGGACGTGATTGCAGCACACTTCCAAATCAAATCTGATGGCTCTCACAACAGGCCTGGAAAACAAAGCTGGCGATAAATAACAACAATGTTTTATAGTGTACAAATTATGCATCAAACTCAAATTCTTGTAAATGTCTGAGCTGTGTGTCTCAGGAGGTCTGTCCACATGGGGGAGGTGGTTGTAGTCATCCTTCTCCGGCAGAGTCTCCCTGTGGTCGTGTCCGTCTGAAACATGTCAGCCATACAGATGAATGGGAGCGACAATCTTCTTCTGTCACTAATGAGGAGCCCTGCAGTGGGACGGTGACTCTGGGATTATGACTCCAAAAACTCATTTACCATAAGAACTTTTTTTTATTATCACTTTGCGTCCCTGTTTTACCTTGTTTGTTTGTTTTTTCTTCCATTTGTTGCTGTCACAATGGCTGACTGCATTGATTTTGTCTTTCGGCTTATTATCAGTAGTGTTGCTTGATTTTGTTTATGTATTAGTGCTGCTTTTTTATTTTAACTTATTAACTTTTTATTTTTGTGTCAGTCACTATGCCACTGGACAAAATCCACATCAAAACAACATTGATGACAAAAACAGAATTAAAAATTAACATAAACATAAAAAGAGGGCACTCCTCTCTCTTTACAACCTTTCATTGGATCTTTTCTGACCAACACAAACCATCTTCTCTCTTACATGCAGTCCATGTTCTCCAGCCTTGTTCATGGGTTCTTGCTTAGTCCACAGAAAATGAGTCTTCCTTCTTGATGTACAGCCACTGTCTGGTCTTGGATGTACGCTGACCGGGTCAACATTGTGAAAGAAATCCCGACAGTGTGATGCAGGACCCCTGAACAATATGTGGGTTCATAGGAATTTTATCATGAAATTTCCTCAAGAATCTGAGTAACCCTGTCTCAGACTGTTTATTAGTGGTGCTTTATTCTCAGTTTACCAGTTCTGTTTCACTGATCTTCAAAATCTTGTTTTGTCTTTGTTATTTAGTTTGTTTTATAGAAGGGCCCTTTGTCAAACTCTAGAGTTATTTCAAGTTTTAGTTTTAGTGTACATATTGTACATATCTCTAAATTCATTTGTGTTTAATAAAATAAACTTTAAGTTGCATTCATCACAATATATGTGTTGGGCAATAAAGTTAAAAAATGTTCTTGATCAAATATAGGGGTTATAGATGATCTATATTCATATTTGCATAATGATTCAAGTGGTTAAATTACTCTGCACTTTCTTCTTTTATGTATGACTTGTGTACAGTTATGAGTGGCAATAAGTGTTTTCTCAAGTAGCTTTATTTAACTACACTGGATCTCTCCTTATAGGGTAGATTTGCTGTGGTGCAACTTCATCCAGAATGAAATACATGGTAGCTTGAAAACTATGGTTTCAAAGTAGTTTCCCCAATACTGGAAATAGAGATATGTAAAATGGAATAAAACTAAATAAAAGAAAGTCTAAACTGGTGGTTCTCACTGAGGATGTCTGCATGGTGTTCACAGTTTAGGACCCACAACCTTGGTTGTAAGTGTGAAGTGAGGAACAGCCATCAGGCCTGGATCAGAGGACCACAGAGACCTGCTGGTGACAAACTGTATGACAATAGTAGATGTCTAATGTAGGCTCATTCTTGACCATGCAAATCTCTAAAAGTCATCAGAAGAATTTTGACACAAGACACAAATAAAAACTGTCACCCTGCATGGTCCTGAAATCATCTTCCTCTCCTCAGTCAGTAAAGACGAAGAAGATTTCTGCAGCCTTGAACATGAAAACTGAACATGAATATGTTTGATTTAAATCACAGCTGATGGTCTGTAGTCATCTTGCTGACAAATCGATGTCAGAGGCAACGCAGTATGCGGACGGTCATTTTCTCGGCCATTTGCAGGGATGGTCAGTGAGATGGTGACAAATGCTGCTGTTGAGACCATCTGCTGAGCGAAGAGCACAGAGACAGAAAGAGTCACAGTCTGTCACTCAAGATCTGTATCATCTTCACATGTTCTCTAAAATTATGATTTCATCCTACATAATATGTCATTTATTTACTTGTAACTGAATTTGTGTAATAAGACTTGATTTGTGCCTACAGGCCTGAAGTCTCCCTTCAGAAACGGTTTATTAGTTGTAACAATGTGCTTTAAAAATGAGTATTACTAAGGCTGTATAGACCAGAGGCATTAATAACAACAGATTTAGGGTTACCAGAGTGTAACTGATGTTTATCCACCTCCAACATGAGACCTTTTGACCTCTGACCCTCTGAAAAGTGCTGCAGACTATAGGCAGATTATGAGACAATGGCCCCCTGGGCGCGGACTTGCAGCCAACAGCACATAAATAAATTCACCTGGGTCTCAACAGGATTTACAGCACACATGCACAATTAACAGCAACAGCATACTGGATTTGTCCCCACAAAGTTGAAGAGCCCATATTATAATACACATCATTATGACTTGTATGCTAAGGTTGGGTGGCCCTCTCTCTCTCTGTAAGGAGTGAAATACACTGGGATTTATTTATTTATAAAGCTCTTATTGGTATTTTACCTCCTTACATCAGTTCAATGCTTTCTTTTAGTGTGGGCTCTTACCAAACGAGTGATTGGATTACGCTGCAGGTGCCGGTTGTTTTTTTGTTTTGTTTAGTTTTTTTTACAGTTTGGAAAATATAGTTTTTCATATTGTGCACCTGCAGCGTGGAACAACATGCAGAACAATTTAAAGCTTTCCTCATTTTTATTTATAGGGCAATTTAAATCTTCACCTGTGTCACATTAGCTGATTCATACACCTTAAATTTTTAACTGTTTCATTGTTGATGTTTTATTTATTCTTAAAATTGTATTGTGGTTTACATTGTTTTTTACTTCCTGCCACTTTTATGTAAGTTTCTCTATGGCAGTGATTCCCAAACTTTTTCCAGTATGTCCCCCTTTTGGAAGCCAACAAAAGTTCAAGCCCCCCACCACAAAATTTTCAATCAATTGTTAACAATAATTGGGGATGGAATTGATAAAAAAAAAAAGAATTAAAAAGTTAAATTTTAGCAAAATAAAGGTCAGCTGGATAGAAACAGCAAACTAATTTGTTTATTCCCCCTACATTTTTGTATTGTTGTTTGTATTTTTTATTGTTTTATTCAAAATAAATAAAAAATAAATCATTTATTAATCATTATCTCTGACACTGACTGTATGTATTTGATATCTTTTTTAATGTATACCTTTTTAAACTGTTTTATCATTATCATCTTATTTTTTATTGCTTGCATTATTTTATTTTATGTATCTCTGATTTTATTTTCTCCTGTAAAACACTTTGAGTGCCATTTTTTGTATGAAAGGTAATGTATTCTATATTGTCATTATTACTGACGATCTTAACTATGCACTGATGTCAGTAGAAGTGTAGTCTCGTGATCTCTCGCGATAGTTGACACGTCCCGTACCTGCTGTGCTAATCTGTAGCTGTCAGAGTTCGGCTGTTGCTGGAAGTGGACACAGAAATAAACCTAAACAAGGTCAGAAACTGTCTTTCTGCAGTTTAAACACATTTTACGGTTAAAGTCGATGAAGTTTCCGACCATTTCGTGCTGCAGCTCGGAGTTTACTGCATGTTGTTGTCGGTTTATTTAAACGAGTTGCTCTTAATGCTCCAGTTCTGCACGAAACGTTCCTGTCTGTAAGTTATCGACTACCATGTTGCAGCAGTTGCTAATGTTTTGCAAACCGAGCAAGCAGCCATGAAGGGAGAAAATAAACTGAAATGCTGAAGAGACCCTGATAGTTTTAATGTAGATCGGATCTGTGCAGTCCAAAGGTCCCTCTGCTGCAGGAACTGTTGCATTCAACCTGGTCAATGAATTGTCAGAGCCTATTTTAGCAAACACACCCTCCTGTCTGACCTATAACATCTGCTGCACAGACCTGCTAAACTTTTACCAGATCTGATTCTTGTCTCATTTATAAATAACCATGAAGAGTGCAGTCAGTAGAATGGCAACACATGGTGAAACAACCAGCAGAGATTTGCAAACTTTTTGTATGAGTTTTGTTATCTAGATGTGTGCAGAGTTGTGTTTTGTATAGTCTCACTTTATTTTAAGATGCATAGAATAGTGTGATGGTATTGTAACTGAGAAAACGAGATAAGTCCAAACATCTCAACATTTTTGTTTATTTAAAACATTTTGTTATTTATTCAGAACATTGCAATCAACCAGGCAGCTTTACATCAGTACAGTATATATGGAAATATATATTTTTGGAGAAGCTTAAAAGCACAGTTCGCCCTAAATTCAAAATACAGATTTTTGCTCTTACCTGTAGCGCTGTGTAAACATCTAGATACCTGCCTTTTCTTGAAAATAATGGGACTAAATTACAGTTTGTTGTGCGCTAAGTCCCAAAAAATACATTTGAAAAATTCAACAGTAGTGTCTTTAACCAGATGTCATGACCCTTTCTACAAGAAAGAAATTAGCTCCTACATGAAACTGTTCATAACAAGGTCTGTGGATCATCTTGAGTAACTGGGCCATGGTTTCTGTAAACAGACACTGCTGTTGAATTTTTCAAATATATTAATTTCTCTATTAATATTTATGTTTTGGCACTTTGAGCTCCACTAGAGTGCTTTTTAGTTCCGTTATATTTGACAGAAGGCAGACATCTCTACAGAACTATTCAACTCACACCAAAACAACCTAGATGGATAAATGTCACTACAGGTAGGAGGTGAAAAAGGTGTATTTTTAAATTATAAAGAATTTACACTTGATTCATGTTGGGACAATTCAGAAGGTTAATGTTTTGGCACATAGCTGAATTTAATTGAACTTAATTCCAACAAGTAACAAACTATTATGTTCAAATTTTAATTTAATGAAAACTGATTCCAAATTAAGCGTTAAATTAGTCAGTTTTTTAGTGGTGTCTGCATCTCTCATTTGTTCACTAGCTGACCTTATGGCGATCACGCAGATGCATATCAAGAGATGGCGACAAAGCTAACAAAACGGGGGTTTCTTGATCTCGTATTCATTCAGCTCGGCCTAACTTTAGTGGATCATAACATTTCTGGTATGGCACTAATCTGCAGACCCTCTGGTTTAAAGACGAGTCAAAACTCTCCTATGGATGTCTGTTTTTTTTAGCTGCAACAAAGGTAAAAATATGTCCTGCAACAGACTGGCATGTAAGACTTGTCTTTAGCCTCGGAGTTGTCGATGACTTGCCAGTTAATTACAGTGAGGAGTCAGCAGTCTGTGTAAAACCAAGCAGTCAATAAAATGAGTTTGTAGACATTTTTCAAAAATGTCATTGCAGGTTTTTGGATACCCTTAAGTCGAATCATGCCAGAGTTGAGCGGGAAGGTCCAGACCGTCCTGGGTCTAGTGGATCCGGACCAGCTGGGCCGCACCATGACCCACGAGCACCTGACCATGAGCTTTGAGTGCTGCTACTTCCCTCCTCCTCCGGGCGACGAGGCGGTGGCGGAGAACCCGTTCCACATGAAGCACATGCACTGGCTGAGACAGAACCCCTACAGCTGCCACGAGAACCTGCTGCTGCAGCAGGAGACCGCCGCCGTGCAGGAGGAGCTGCTGGCCTACAGAAAGGCCGGAGGGGGCACCATCGTGGAGAACACGACCACGGGCATCGACAGGGACCTGCCCACCCTCAAGCAGCTCGCCAAGGACACCGGGGTCCACATTGTGTCAGGAGCAGGGTACTACGTGGACTGCACCCACACCGAGGCCACCAAGAAGATGAGTGTGGAGAAGGTGTGGGCCAGTCTGAGAATCTAAATCGTGTTTGTGTCAGTTATTATGAGTTGTGATGAGGTGTTATTGTGAGTTGCAGAGCTTTGTAGTTGTAGAGTCTGTAAAAGTCTGCCTTCTCTTAAATATAATGGAACTAGATGGCACTTGGCGAAATACATTTGAAGCTCAGCTAAGGAGGATGCTTTTTAAGTTTACATTCTTTGCTGTCACAAGCATGAGCCTCTCATCTAGTGTTGGCACATTTATCGATATTTCGATACATATCCATACTGAATATTTTAAATGGTTTCAATGCTCACTTTCCGCAGTGTCAATGCGCTGGTACCAGCTGCGCTTTCTCTGTGTTTGACTCTCAACAGAGACAGACACAGCTTTCTTTATTCTTCTATGACAGTAAACTGAATATCTTCAGGTTGTGGACATTTGAGGATGTCATCTTGGGCTTTTCTGAGATTTTGCAGATCAAACAACTAATCAATTACTTGATTAATTAATCGATAATGAAAAAAGTTGTTAGTTGCAGCTCTAAAAAAAATTTATGCCCGCAACGTTGTGCCAATTTTTTTTGTCTGATCTTGAAAATGGTATTGAGTTTTGATATTTTTCAAGATATTGTATCGAAGTTAGAAATTCCAGTATCACGACAACAGACGACTCATCCACGAGTAGATACACGCGTTCTTTTGTGTTGTGAAACGGTCGGCAGGCGTAGTTCTGTTGTGAAAAAATCTCTATGGCTGATATCTCAAAAATTCTGCAAGTCGCACCAAAACAGTCTAGATGGATAAACAGCACTACAGGTTAATTGGGGGTGAACTGTCTCTTTAAACAATTTGAATTAAATAGTAGAAACCAAGAATTTGCCACTGGGTCTGTGTGACTCAGTCATAAGACAGTAAGAGAGCGATGTTTGGCTTATAAAACAGTCGTTTCCCCTTGGAAATACTCCTGCTGCTTCTCCAAATTGGCGGCGTGTCGACTGCCATCTTCTTTGCCAACTATCGATAAATACCTCATGTAACCCCACTTCAAATAATCAGAACAATCCCTTTTATGTGTAGCACAAAATATGTATAACATGTCTGTAACTAAATCCTCATTTTCTGCCCATCAGCTCACTGACATTATCGTCAGTGAGGTGCTTCATGGCGCTGACGGCACAGACATCCGCTGTGGCGTGATCGGGGAGATCGGCACAAGCTGGCCCATCACAGAGAGCGAGGCGAAGGTGCTGAGGGCCACGGCTCACGCTCAGACCCAACTCGGCTGCCCCGTCATCATCCACCCTGGGAGGAACCCCGCTGCCCCGGCTGAAGTCGTCCGGATTCTTCAAGAGGCCGGTGGTGACATCAGCAAAACTGTCATGTCACACCTGGACAGGTGAGAGGTTCCTGGAAACAGCTAGTTGAAGGAAATAAAAGGTTTACAGATTTTACGGTGTAATTTTTTTTTTTGAAATCAGGGTGACTTTTCCTATAAACCTCACTACATTCCTGACTTTTAATAATCAATAATTATTTTAATTTTATAGTCTAAAAGACCAACAATCCTCTTCCTGTTTGGTGTCATAAGATGATCCAGCAGATTTCCTTGGATGTCACACAGCCAGGCCTGTGCACAATTGATCACTGGCGATCGCCGCACAATGCATGCTGGTTACATTTGTGTCCAGTTAGATCTCCACTGGCTCTGACGCCAGGCGACCACTGTTTTTAGAGCCAGGTGCTGCAATTGCTGTCCTGCAAGACTCAGGGCTAGTGCTGTCATCAGTTTAATGCTAGATTGAAGGACGTTAGTCTCATGTTGTGCAATGAAGGTTTAATCTGTTATATATTGTGTGGTTAACAGTAATAATAATACTAACAGTAAAGGTTATTTATATTGCACATACCAGATAGGTATATTACAAGTTGCTTTACAAGGTAGACATAAAAAAGGATCATGGGAGCTGCTGATAACTCTGCTTTCTTCACCACAACCTGCTGCAGCTTTAATTAGGAATACTAACTGACAACAGGGGCTTTAAGGGAAGGACTCATATACTCATATACATACTTTACTTGCTTCATAAAACTTTTAATTATTGATTAAAAAAATTTCAGTAAACTTCATAAGAAATGCTGCCTGGAGCTTCCTGCAGTGTTTTTAAATATAATTTTGAAAAGTTCTCTTTTGCAGCACTTAATTAAACATATGCTTTAAGGCATTAAAACACAGTTTTGTATGTATAGTTTATGTTATTCTAAATTTCATTTTTACTAAAAATGAATATTTGCTCCAAATATTGGTTTTCAGGGTTTCACAGACTAGTCGACTATAAAAAAACATATTCAGCAGTAGCCAACACTGTACATTGACAACTAATCTTCATCTGTGGTTTTAGCACGATGCAGTAAAAACACACCGCATCTACAACTGATATGCAGCTGGGGGGCGCTGTTGGGAGTTGTTGAAAGGTCACGGTTGTCATGCGTGACTTCAGCACTGTGCAGTGTGGGGTGCTAAAGCAGCAGACATGCAGCCAGAGCAGGAAGCAGAAAGAAACATGGCCACTGAAGGTGGAGATAACTTTGGTTATTGCTTGAACAGACCTTTGCTGTTACACCATGTCATATTGGCTGTGGGAGAAAACAGTCGCACCCTTGTAGCCACAATGCAAAAAACAATATTCTTTATTTTACCAGTGTTTTGACATGACAGTCTTCTTCAGGGTATTGATAGTTTTTTTTCTGTCTGTCTTTACAATTGTATGAATGGGGTCTTTTATTTTGAAAAGTGGCAGAATCGTCTCTACTTTTTCTGTGTCTGACTTCCTGCCCGCTCAATCTGCTCTGTGATCATTGATGCGGCATCTGTCAAAAATAGACGCGACGTGACGCAGACGTGCTTGGTGGAATTTAGCCATTACAGGTTTTTTTTGTATTGCTCACATGCATTGGTGAAAAACAAAGTCACTTAAACTTTTCACTGCCTCAACAGTTGGTGAGGCAGAAGTCTTCATGAACCAAACTGTGAATCATTTTTAAATTCTTTCGCAAAACATGCATTCATTGACCATATTTTCCAAAAATCCATGAACTCTTTTCTCATTCTTACTTTGCCGCCTCCAACACAGTATATCTGCAGCACATTTGATTTTTCAACAGCTAACACACTGTTTTTAAAAACACATTCAAACCAGATTTTAAACAGACATTATGACAGAATTTGTGCATTTCTGCAGTAACTATTTTGAAACATAATTGCAGAACACTTACAATAAAATGAAATGATATTCCTGTCATTCCAAAGATTGCAATTTCACTTTAAAACCCAGATGTCCTGTTTGTAGTGGTCTTGTTATCAGACAAAGAGGGATGGCACACAGTGTTGTAAAATATGAGTGATGCATTGTTTTTATAATTACATTATTGTACTCTGGAAATTCAGGGATTTGCTGTTCATTTGTTTGTTTCATCTCTCTATTTGTCACAAATAAATTACTGCCTGCACAGGTATAGAAAATTTGATATTTAGGTAAATTACTGCAATTTAGATTCATTGTTGTTACATATAGTTTATTACAGTTGATTATAATTATTTGTGTAAAGCTCCCTGTTGTCAGTGTTCTTTTTAGGTCAGTGTGTTGTGAGTGACAATGTTTGCTCTCTGAGGGAGAATTGTTATTTTTGTTTTGGTAGAACGACCTAATTTTGAGACAAGTTGGAAGTGTTTTGGTGGTTTGAGTGAGTTTTTGAGATGAGATTAACTGTTAAGCCAGGATGCGTGTAAGACAACAGACTGTTTGAGGCGTTTTTAAAAGGTGGCTTCATTATTGACTGTCGCTAGTTAGTGATTAAAAAAAAAAAAACTGTAACAGCTTTTCAGAGTCATCTGAGGACAACTATCCCCAGATTGGTCCCGCCTACATTTATTAACCCTTTAGTGGTGGTATTTGAGACTTTCTTTGACAAGACTTGATTTTTTTTTT
>JAJHUR010100853.1:0-14884 GCA_027495735.1 Lutjanus campechanus | reverse complement strand
CCGGTGCTTTCTCTGCGCTGGATATCTCAGGGTTCGAGTTTAGTTTGGTCCCTGGCGAGGGGTGCGTTGCTGTCTTTGGATCGAGCTGTTTCCCTCTTACACTCTTTTCTCCGTCTCTGCCTATCTGCCTGTTTTTTTATTTTTTCAGTGTTATCTTGTAGCTTCTTTCTATAGGTGGTGTTTATTTGGGCCGGCCTCCTGTTTTATCACAGATCTGACTGCTTTAACTCTCCTGGGTTCACTGGATGAGCTCCAGGTGTGAGTGCACTCTTAGAAGTGAAGGGCTGAGGTTCTACTGAGAACCGTTTGCTTCTGAAGAACCCTTTTTAGAAGAACGGGTTCCTCAAGGGCTCTTTGCCAGTTCCAAATAACCCTTTTCATCCAAAGAACCCTTCTTGGAAGAATGGGTTCTACAGCGATTGAATGATTCAAGGTTGAAGACTGACTCATTTGTCAAGAGTTCTTTGTGCTATATTATAAACAGGTTCTCAGTAGAACCCCCTGGGTGGGTTCTAGATGAAACCATGAGATGAAGAAGGGTTTTCAATAGAACCCCTTGGATGGATTCTCGAAGAAATTCTTTCAATACAAAAGGATTCTCAGTAGAACCCCCTGGGTGGGTTCTAGATGAAACCATAGGATACAAAAAGGCTTGCGATCAAACCCCTCGGATGGATTCTCGAAAGAAACTCTTGAAATATAAATTGGTTCTCAGCAGAACACCCTGGATGGGTTTTAGATGAAACCCTTAGAATATAAAAGGATTCTCATTAGAACCCCCTGGGTAGGTTCTTGTTCGCACACTTAGAAGGTGGAAAGGCTCTGGATAGAACCAGCAGAGAGGGTTCTGGGTGGAATCATTACACCATAAGGGTTTCCCAGTGAAACTAATTAAAGTTATACCAGTAACCAAAACGTGCTCTCCTATGGGGATGAGTGGGAGAACCCTTTATGGTTCTAGTTAGCACCTTTACCTCTCAGAGTGTGTGTGAGGAGTGATGATATCTGGTCACATTATAACACACTCAAAGACACAGAGAGGAAGTGAGAACACGGAGGCTGATGACTGAGACGTTCTTTCCTGTCATTGTTCAAGGAATCAGATTTTAATGGAAACTGTCCCTCGGACGACCCGCTTCTCAGATCGTCTGTTTGGTGTCTGATAGCTTGTTTTTTGGAGGCTGCGCCAGAGAAACACACCTCAGCGCAGCCTGCACACGTTCCCCTCTTCCTCCGCTCAGTAACATCTGTGGCCGTTAATTTATAGCCACTGAGACAGACACTTGTGGGTGCCGCACCAGGTGGCCAGACTCCCACAGGAAAACGCATGAAATACCTCCGCTTCATCTGTGTTCTTTGTCTTCGCAGAAAAACAAAACAACAATCCTTTCACTGTCTCACTTTTCCTCTCGCTGGCTCTTTTCCTTCCCTTGTTGCGTTTCCTGTGGCGCCCTTCTCTTTCACTGCCTCCATTCATCTGCCTTTGTCTCACCACCGATCTCCATCTTTGTCTCGCAGAGCTTCGCCTTCCCCTCAACACCACGTCCATCAGCACGATAATAAAGCATAAACTTGTCATTAATAAAGTAAAGTGAGTGTACAGCCATGCGCATGGCTCTATCTGAAGCACTGACTGTAAATAAAGATGGACGACAGTCTCCACTTCCACCCCCTGAACAATGATGAAGCCAAAATATCCCAGACACGAGTGCTGCCATCTTGCAATGGTGACATCATTTGGAGGCAGGGTCTGATGTTCACACTGACAGTGCGAACATGCGGATTTGCTTATTATCAGATTTTGACCTGATGGTGGTGTTTCATGAAGATATTAGAGTTCATCCTGAGGGGGCATGGATGGATTGCCAGTAAATTTAGTACATTCAATAGTTAGTCAATCTCATAGTGGCACTCGAGGAAAAAAGTTAGGGGATCGCCAAAGTCATGAAGATTTATCCTCTGTGGACCATGATTATCTGTAAAAGTAGTTGTGCACTAGTAATGCAGGGATGGGCATCTGGATCTGCATGTACCCACTCAAATGTATTACTTTCTCTGATTAAGAGACCTGTACCTCCATGTCTAGCGGTCCCTGCCGTTTAAATTATGTCAAGCAGACCGAGCTTTGATCTTTTTATTGTGTTGTACTGATGTCTATGTTCTCTAACGATTTACTTTAATGATTACAGAGGTCGCTTTTAAACATTTCCATGTGTGCAGTAATTCCACTCCAGCAAATATTGTTAAGCAATAAAACTAAAAACTGTACTTATGAACCTAACAGCACAGAGGAAACAGTCCATAATTTAATTTTAGCTTCTGAAATCAAGTTTTTTAGACATCTCTTAGGAGTTTAGGATTTATCAGGAGGACAGCGGTTTTACTCCAAACAGTTTTTGACTGTATGAACTGTGATTTTGGATGTGTTGAAGAACACAAAATATTAATCAACATCAGATCCTGACCAATCCTGTTGGTGTGTAGATGTTTAAATAATTGTTGAAGTTACAGCTGCTCTGACTCGTGCGTAAAGTAATTTTTCATCCAGTATTAATCAGAAAATTCTACACCTGATCAACGGATTAACTGTAGTTCTCAGGGTTTAAACTGTAGCCCGCTCTTCACTAATGTGGAGATTTATGTTAAAGTGAGAAATCTGACATACTGGTGGTGCTACAGGAAAAGTCATGGAGTCACCAAATTCACTAGGGTCCATCCTCTTGGTACCTTGGATATCTGTGCCAAATTTCATGGCAATCCATCCAATAGTTGGTGAGATATTTCGCTGAAAAACTGAAGTTTCAACCTGTTGTTGGCCCTGAAGGAAAATGTCAGGAATCATGAAAGTCATTCAGGTTCTTAATCCATCAAATAGTTGTTGAGAAATTCCAGTCTGGACAAAAGTGGTGGACCGACCAGCCATAAAATAGACCGACAGACATCTTTATACCCCTATCATGACCCAGAACTTCTACTATCCCTGGAAATAAGCGCTCTTCCTCTGTCTTTACCCTGTTCAGGTCAGTTTCTGCTGGAACAGTCTCGTCTTGGCGAGGCGGCGGAGATGGCGGAGCGGGCCGCGGAGCTGGACAGCTCGGAGTTTGATGTGGTCTTCAGTGCTGCTCACATGCTCAGGTTGGCCGAACTGCTGACACACAACAACTTCAAGAAGCACAAAGTACAGAACGTTTAATGAAGAAACTTTGAGGTTTATGAAATCCTGTATTTACAGAGTTTGCTGCCGTGCTGCTTTACCATTTGTGGGTTTATTCTGTCCCACTGCCATTTAATAACCATCTTTGAAATATAAATTATACCAGTGTTATAGAACAGTAAATGTCCTCTATGTGGAAATAGCTGCTATAAAAGCTAGAATGTATAGCATTTATAAACAGCAGTACAGTTTCAGTCCATCACGGTGATGTTTCAGTCCAGCTTGTAAAGACGCCATTGGAGAATTTTCCCTCAAACTTTGGCAAGCACGCGCACAGACGGCGAATATAAGTCTTAAAACGTGTCAAAAGGGACTGCAAATGTCCTCTACTCCCAGCCACTCAAGGAAATATTGGAGCGATGTGCCTCCATTCCTTTTTGCTCTACATATCTGGAAAAGTCATCACTGCTCTCCAGCATCCATCTGAATACAACGCCGCAGAGGGTTTGTAAAGAAGTTGAAAGTCTCTGGGTTTGGCAGGGGTTTGCTTTTGGAAACGTTAGAGTAAATCTAAATGACAGATTGCTCTGCTGTATTCTGGGCTAACTGGTTGTTTTCTGCTGGGACTCAGTGTGACATAAATCCAATCCGATTAGGATTTAATGATTGTGAAACTCACCTGTCTTTAGCTGGATTTAAAACTCAGGCTGCTCCACTGATAATACAGGTGAGCTACACATCCTGTCTTTTTTAATCCACAAATATTGACCATTCACAGGATTATTATAATGAGCCAATAATCCAGTTTGATGGAAGGTTTTCCTTGAAATGCTTTTCATGTATCAGGCCAACATTTCATTGCCACAAACCTCTGTTATGATTCACATATTATGTTGTTAATCTGGTATGTGATCTCTCCAGTAAGGCGGTTAGTTTTTAAGTGTTTCTGGTTCAACTATAATGAAGTTGTCTTTTGGAGAGAGTCCACAACCAAGGTTAAATCCAAAAAGTACTCAAGGAAACACAAAAACCCTCGATGTAGAAGACAAAGACGACAGAAAGAAAAAGACAGGAAAAGAACAAAGCAACTTAAACACATAAGACTGACTCTTTCAAAATAAAACAGGAATTAACAAAAGTGAAACCCCAAACTGTGACAGATGCTACTTTTCTTAAAGGGATAGTTGACCTCAAAATCAAGATATTTTGACCTGTAATGGAACTAGATGGCAATTCAACAGCAGTGTCTCTTTCCAGAAATCAAGAACTGGTTAAGAACTGGTAAGAATCAAGATAATCTGAAGTCCTTGTTGTGAACAGTTTAATGTAGGAACTTGGTTTCTTCTGCACCTGCCAACCACCAGTGTTGTGCAAGTTCTCACTTTAAAACTTAATAACTAACTAACTTTAAAACTCAACAACTCTGATGAATAAATAAATCAATTGATTTTGGGGTGAACTGTCCTTTTAAAGCCCAACTTCCTGAGTCTCTGTCTGTCTCCTGTATTGACTCTCCAGCGCTTGAGCAAACACAACAACGACACTAAGGCTCTAAGATGATGATGATAGTCACTTGTGAACTCCAGTGAACCCCGATGAAATGTTGCACGTCTTCTCTAGGCACATTTCACTTCAGTCACAGTCTTATAAATATTAATTGGCATGTCGGGAAAGAACGGTTTCCTTCGCTTTATTAACTTTGGCACCGCAGAGTCCGGTTCGTGCACTCTCTGGATCAAACTGTACGTATGGAGCAGATTAACTGCTGCCATTTTTATAAACCCAGCTGTAACATGTACAGGGGAGGGCTGCATGGTGAAGTGTTTCTGGCATTAAAAAAACATTCATCTCTCTTCATCAGCGAGTTAGTCATCATCTTAAAGTAAGTCATTGCTGCATTATCACAGTTATTACACAGCTAAGAAATGAATCAAATTAATCACTCGACACCAGAACATTCTTCCTTAATGGTTTTATGAGAACGATCTGTACCACCCGTTGGCTCGTGTGTTACAGTATAAGTATTCAGAGACTACTTAATAAACAAATAAGTCCATATGTTAGAGCTTTTTGAGAAACGTCTCTGTCTGGACGTGTAACGAGTAACATAATTTTGACACAATTATTGCTCAAGGGTGACTGCCCCCTCCACTCCAGTCATTCAGAGCAGCTCGAGGCCACTTCTTTTCTTCGGCTTTTGAAAACACTTGAATTACTGCTAATAATTGGCCTTTTACGATGGTTGTTATTAGTTGTTGCATTATTCATTCATTTTATCTTGATCCTGACTTGATAGTTTAAGCAGAAATGATTAATATTTAATTAGAAATTAATTCCAAATTGTAATAAATCCTTGTAATTTGATCATTACCCATGCAGTCAAAAGTGTTCTCATCCTGGGGTTTGGGACCCTTTCAAGGGTTCTCAGGATAAATCTCAAAAATGATTATCAGAAGCAAAACAGTTATTCTTTTTTTAATGGAAGCCCATTTCTGCAATGTGATGGAAAAATAAAAGATCTTGTAAGTCATGAGGAGAAATTAGAAAATCAGTCTGTGAAGGTCCATACAGCATGTTGTGCAATGTGTAATTGGCACAGGTGATCTCTGAAATTGGGATCTTGTTTTCAGGAAAGACCTGTGCACAATAAAACAAAAACAAAAACAAAACAAATGCATTATACGTGACAACAGCTAAATTCCACCAGACACGGCTGCGTCGCGTTATGGCCGCGCCACAGCAGCCAGAGCTGCTCAAATACACGCCAAGTTTGTTATTGACAGATGCCGTGTCAGTTAGCACAGAACAGATCGAGGAGGCAGGAAGTCAGACATGGAAAAAGTAGAGAGAATCTGGTCAATTTTCAAAATAAAAGACCCTGTGCAGACTTGTGATTATGACGACATACGGAAAAGAAACTATTTAACTACGTAACATACTTATCCATGGTAGCAGCTCAAAGAATAAATCAACAAAATCCACGCAAGTTGACATAATGTGGGTGGGGGCTGCAGACGTGTGGAGGATGGATCAAAGCCGCAGCGCAGACATGCCGTGCCCGTTGGAATCAACGAGTCATAGACCCGCTGGTCCAGCGTGACACATTCTGCCTCGCCCAAGTTAACAATAATATATATGTAACATCAATCAGGTTCGACTTTTAAAATAAAGCTCGCTGAGAAGCATTGATGTCATTTCAGTGGCAGTTTAAAATAACTTCTTCCTTAAAAACACGGAAATTAAACCCAGTCTCCCGTGTGAAAGCGCTATGTTTTACCCACCCATCCTCCCCAACATCCTTCCTGTAAAAAGTTTCTCACTCTTTATTCTGCACCTTCGTGTGTGTGTATGTGTGTGTGTGTGTTCACTTTTCAAGTCCCAAGTGAGGCAGATGATGACACATGACACAGTATCCTCTTGTAGGTCGGCAGGACTATTACAGGCTCTATCATAAAACTATGAGCGCAGAAATTTACAACACAGATAATTTAACAGTATAGCATTTAAAACCACTTTTTCCAGGCTGCTCTTCTGCTTGAAGATGCGGTTGAACTGAAGTTTTAATATCCCGTGACTTGACATTAAGATTACTGTATTCAGATGTGTCTAGAGAGCAGAAGGTTTTTTTTCTCAGTTCGGCCTTATAAATGAATAACTATAAATAATGAAATGTATCACCTGTGATAAAGACTTTAAATAAATACATGTACCGTGTGATTTATTCCTGATTATTTTACTGAGGTTAACATAATCTTAATATGAAATGAATCTGACCAAGTGAAAATTAAAACCGAGGCATTTTACAGCAATTTACACAATTAATGAATGGCTAACTCTAATTATAATGATTCATGTGATCATCTGTGCAATAATGAATGAATACAATTATAATCAGTAATTTGTAACCGTACAATTTTAATATGTTATGTCACATTTTTTAACTCTTCTTTCCTCTCTTCTCTTCAGACAGGCCAGTCTAAACGAGGCAGCAGAGAGGCAGTATGAGCGTGCAGCCAGCCTCAGACCAGATGTAAGTACCTGGACTGGTGGGCCTGTTAGCACTTATCATGGACACACACACACACACGCACTCCTGCACCGTTAAATTCAATTTACAACACGCTACGTGTTACCCATCATTCTGACATTATGTTATAGTGCTGTTGTTCCTGGCAAACAGTGACACAGCTGAACATAAAATGGAAAGTGTGTTCTGTTCATGGCTGGGAACTGGTGCCTCGATGTTCTTACGCAAACACAGATATCCCACAGAGGGAGAAGAAGAGTTCAGTGGTTACTGTCGCCCGATATTGAATTCACACATCCAGCTTCAGAGTAAATACTCGATCGTCGCAGTTAAAACGGACCAGAGCCTTGTGGGATATCGCGTCTCTCTGTGTCAGCACATGCGGTTGAGGAAGTTGAGGGCTATTATATCCTGTTTCTGCTTTGTATGAATCAGTCACATCAAAGGCTGAGGGTGCGTGGACTGGTCATAGGAGCCCCAGTGTTTTTAAACCAGACCTACAAGGAGCTTCCTGCAGTCATTTGTCATGTTGGGCTGCTTAGTGACGGTCTGCTCGGTGACTGATGTTCAGCTCAGTCAGGAGAGAGGATCAGACTTTCATCTTCATGCCCTTCACTGGAGTAACTAGTGTTAGATTGCCCCTCCTTTTCTAGCTGTGTCCCCTCCTTTTTGTCTGTCTTTTTTGCCTTGTTTGTCTATTTCAAGCATACTTTTAGCTAACTATTATGTTTAGCTAACTATTTCAACCAGTTTTCTCCTTCAACTTTCAACCATACATCTAGCTAGCTTATCAATTACGTTTAGGTACTATTAGCTACTATTTAAACCATACTTTTACCGTAGCTAACGGTTGCGTTTAACTATTTCAAGAGTTTACTCATACTTTTAGCAAACTATTTCAACCATGTATCTATTACTTTTAGCTATTTTAACTGTTATTTGTGCCATGCTATCATTCAGAAAGCCCTATGTTTAGCTATCTATATCAACCATACTTTTAGCTAACTATATTGTTTGGCTAACTATTTCAAGAATACCCCAAAAGTCCAAAAAATGTCCCATTGGACCGAGAGCCTATGTGTGTGACAGTCTGCCCATTGCTCCGAAGATAACCCTAACCCTAATATCTAATAACTAACATATTTGATTTTGGTGGACCAGCCAAGACGACAAAAAAGACTGTAGGATATTATTATTACAGCTCCAACTGAGCTTTCGACTAGTCTACATCTAAGGACTTGGGTGTCCAGGACATGTTCCAACTGATGTAAAACTCTCATTTTATTTCACAATTGTAAATTTGTCTGCAGCAGTAAAATGTCTTGCAGTGTTGTTTGGTATAAAGCCAGAAATTAGCCTATTAAAGGGGAGAATCCCCTCTGATTCAGCACCACGGACAAGGTCAGCAGTCACTAACAACTGCAGGGACAGTATTTGTAGTTTGTGTTCGGGATTACAGGCTATTGGAAATAGACTTTCTGTCCAGTGGGACATTTTTCATACAACTGTGGTTTCAGAATAATGAGCTAATTATTTATCTATTACATTTAGCTGACTGCTTGAACTGTTTAATCATACTTTTAGTTGACTATTCCAGTCATTTATGCATTACTGTTAGCTAATTGTTAGGCCAAATGTTCAGGTGTATCACTATTTTTTTCAATGTAACTGGGCTACTCTACAATTTTTCCACGTACCCCCTGGCAACTGCAGAACTACCCCATGGGGGACAAGTACTGGCTGGGAATCACTCCTTTTTAGCATCTGTCCCTTTACACACAAGGTCTGCCTGTCTCTTTATATCCTGTTTAAGCCCTTAAAGATTAGTAAAACCATAGAGGAGAAGAATACTGCTCGTCCATTTTAATTTAAGCCATGTATTTAGATTTTATTCTGTAAAAAAAATAAGCTACCTCAAAGTCCCAGTCATTATAATTCACAGTCTGGAAGTCTTCATGTGCACATTCAGACACGCTGAGGGCTTCTCTTGTCATTTGTCACGAGTAAAGCGCTTCTTGTCTTTGACATTTTTCCTGCACACGTCTGCTTAGTGAATGACAGTCTCTCAAATATCAACTTAATCCAATAGCTTTCAGGTCATGAAAGATTCAGCGGTGGCTCTTCGTGCTAAGAAAGGCAATGATTGTGTGCCTCCAGAGAAAGGCGCAGGAAGAGTTTTTCATTTTGCACGCAGAGACCGAAATGCTTTATTTACACCACTGAGGTAGAGTTTCATCTCGAGCTGTACTCTGAGCAGAAGAGGTGATGTTTACTGACTGCGGGAGCAGGTTCTGTGATTCTGTGAGTAATTAGGCTACAGTTTGTTCTGTTTTGGTTCCTGCAAATGAAAAAGGATTATGTGAGGAGCTCGTGTTGAAATAATGTAATCCTGCAGAACAGCGGATCTTTGAAAGATCATACGAGGGTGATAATTTTAACACAAACCATGACCTTTTCCTAACCTTAATCAGATCCTAACCACGGCGCTGTCACATTATAAAACAGAATTAGTTTGTACAACACACACAAGACACAACCTTTTGTTTTGTAGATGCATTTTTTGCACTAACTGCAGTAATAAATACATTGTTTTTTGTGTGGCTTCTTCGCAAAAAAATTAATTAAATTAATACAGACAGTAAAATGAAAACTACAGTCTCCAAATTCTAATCCTGTGTCCCTGTGTCAGTTGCTCATTTATCTCATGTTTTAACATTTTCCCTCATAACTCATAGAGTCTTTGAAATGCGATTGTAATTGTATTTTTTTTTATATAAGACACATAAATGTGCAATAATTAATTATACAGTTGATATATATTCACTAATAATGACAAGAGTATATGTCTTAAGTCATAATAGCACAAATCAAAAGCATTTAGATTTTCTTTTTTGTATATACTTAAAATGGTTTTAGATATCAGGCATCATATGCCTACAAAGCAAACCTCTTTTTGTTGTTGCTGTTACAGTGGAAACTAGATTTTAATTATTTAAATTGAGTTAGAAGTAATTTTACATTTACAGTTGTAGATTTAGTGTTACAATTGCCCTCGATCTTGCAGCCATGATAAAACCGTGTATGCTAGCTAGCAACATGTATCTTAGCATAGTTTGTTCGTGTTGATTTTTAACCAGTAACTCAGATAAATAAAATTGCTGGAAGTTTAAATTCACAGTCATCTAAACTTTAGACAACAGAAGACAAATGCTAAACATCCAAAAAGTAACTTTCGCACTTAAAATCAGCTTTTTGTTGAAAACTTGTGCAAAGGTGAAATCACCCTGCTCCTGTGTCATCACTCTCGCTTGTTTCTAGCCTTTGTTACAACTGCCCCCTATTACAATTGCCCCTGGTTTCCCTCTCTTTTCTCCACCTGTAAAATACAAGCAGAATTTTCAATGAATTACTCTTCAAAGCAGAGTATTTCTGCATATCTTAAAAACATGTCTGGAGGAGACCTTTAAAGGATTATAACTTTTAAGCTAATAGAATTTAGTTCACTATAGCTCGTGGGGCAGGATCAGCAGCTGAAGATCAGAGGTAGATTATGTCTGAAATATACTGTACATCCAACTCACTTAAGCCTAAAATATCACATCCTTTTCATCTCTGTGAGTGAATCACTGCAAAACCCACACAACTTCAGAAATAATCTTTTCAGTCAAAAGAGAAGCAAAAAAAAACTAATTGCTGTGTGTTCCTGTGCACAGAACACGTGTAAACACGGCTCCATTTCTAATGATTTAGCCCGGTCTGTGTATTGTATATCACCCAGTTGTCTAGAGTGACAAAGGGACCCTCATTTATCTGGATTAGTGTGTTTCAGCTGCTCACAAAGCTCCTCAATGGTACAAAAAGCAGAACACGGGGGTTTGGAGCACTTTGAAATGTACCCGGTTGATATGTTCTTTTGTTGAGAAAAACAAACCAACAACAACAACAACAACAAAAAACAGCTGTTAATTAATTAATTTTCCAGTGTTTTCCAGGACACTTCTTGAAATTTTCCAGCTCCGTAAGTGTTCATTTGATCCATTAGGTGAGAAAAACAAGCCCCCCACTCCCCCACTCTTGTCTTTTAACACTGCTGGAGAAGTGGAATGTAAACAAGTGAAATATCATCGTCGAGAAGAGACGAGCAGTTGTGTTTGGGGAGAGAAAAAGCTGTGAACTAGTTGCCAAGTTGCTAACCATATGTCATGCAGCGAGGACGCAGGCCTGGGAACGGGGCCAGGTCTGGGGGGGATGAGGTGCCGCCGACTTTTAGGATGAGATTTGGGCGTGTTTGTTAGTTAATGGCTTAGCCGAGAGTCGTGTCTGTAGATTTCCACGAGCGGCGCGTGATTCAGGAGCCAGATGGCCTCAGTTTGTGTCTTCAGAAAGATGGTTTTTATTAAAAATGACTCCAGAAACACAACTGTGCTACCTCTGCTTGTTCACCCATATCATCAAAAACACAACCACACAGACTGCACACTACCAGAAACAAAGGTGCTAACTAGAACCATGACGGGTTCTTTAGCTTGTCCCCAGAGGAGAACTCTTTTTGGTTCCTGGGAACCTTTTCAGAGAGTTCTACCTAAAACCCAACATAAAGGGTTATACCTAGAACCATCTGTGAAAGGTTCCACCCACAACCCTGTATGAGAGGTTCTACATCCATGGTGTAATGGTTCCACACCCAGAGCCCTCTCTGTGGGTTCTCTCCAGAAACTTTTCATCTTCTCCTGTGCCAAGAAGAACCCAAACCAGGCGGTTCAACCAAGAACCTTTTTATAACCCAAGGGTTTTATCTAGAGCACATGCAAGGGGTTCTACTGAGAGCCTTTTAAAATTCCAAGAGTTTTATCTAGGACAGACTGAGGGGGTTCTTACGAGAACTTTTTCAAGAGTTTTTATCTAGAATCCACCAAGGGGTTCAACCAAAAACCTATTTATATTCCAAGTGTTTTATCTTGAACCTACTTAGGGGGTTCTATCAAGAACCCTTTCACACCTCAAGGGTTTTTATCCAGAACACACTTGGGGTTCTATTGAGAACACTTTTACATCCCAAGGTTTTTATCTTGAATGCACTCAGGGGGTTCTCCCAAGAACCTTTTTAAATTCCAAGAACCCATCAAAGGGGTGTTACTGAGAACTTCTTTATATTCCAAATGTTTTATCTAGAACCTACCAAGGGGATGTTACCAAGAACCTTTTTTTATTCCAAGTATTTTATCGAGAACCACCTCAAGGCGTCCTACCAAAACTGTTTATGTTCCAAGGGTTTTATCTAAAACACACTCAGGGGGTTCTACAGAGAACCCATTTAATCTTCAAGAGTTTTATCCCACTCAGGAGGTTCGAACCTTAATGAAAAAAGAGTTTGGATTATTGAAATCCTTGAAGAACTTTTTCGTCTAAAAAGGGTTCTTTGGATGAAACAGGTTTTAATGGAACCCTTAGTTTTACAAAGAACCCTTGACAAACCTTTTCTTCTAAATTAAGGTTTTATAGAAGTGAATGGTTCTGGGTAGAACCTTGGTTCTTCAGGAGGAACTGGCTGTTTTGGCGCTGTTAAAGGACACACTTTTGTCTTTGTCCATGTCTGCTACTGTGCTGTGAGATTGCATTAACACTAATTTAATGCATATTTGATTTTATTCGCCTTTAAGCAAATTTCACCAGAGCCTTCGCCTTAATCCACTCTCCATTAAAAAAAAAAAACCTGGCAGGCTTCCTGAAATGTGTGTATGTCTCACATAACTGTCTGTGTCAAATGTAGAACTGAGAGGGGTGAGTTTAAAATAGTTTGTCCAGAAAGATAAATCCAAGGTCGACACAGTTGCCACAAGTACAGTAATCCTGTAAGTCGACACCTTAATAAAGGGATAGTTCACATTTTTTGAATTGGGGTTGTATGAGGTAGAACTCACTTAGAACACACTCTCATTACAGCATTATGCACAACTTTTCTCCTGTTTTGATCCTTTTCTGTTTGCCCTCTCCTCCTCTAGTACCCAGCTGCTCTCATGAACCTCGGCGCCATCCTCCACCTGAATGGCAAACTTCCCGAAGCGGAGGCCAACTACCTGCGTGCACTACAGCTCAAACCCGACGATGTCATCACCCAGTCCAACCTGCGCAAGCTGTGGAACATCATGGAGAGGCAGGGACTCAGGACTAGGATGCAGAGGAGCGACCTTTGAACTGAGAGAGTTGCTACACTCTTTCCTTAACGATGACGTAGAGTCCAGGACAGGACGGGGCGTGAATGAGCTGGAGGATCAAAGCTCCACGAGACAGGAAAGACTTTACAGTTGTTGCCTGTGATGCTTGTGGAGGACAGTTTGAGTCTTGGCATGTCTGGGATTCAAGGGTCTTCAGCCCGATGATACGTCACCATCAGTGCTGTGTGGTGGCTCAAACGACTAAAACTAATGTCGCCTTTTATTGTTACATTTTATAAAGTATGAAGCGCTAAACGATGCTCTGCAAAGTCCTAAAGAAAAAAGCTTTGAGAAAAAAAAAGTCTCAAAAAATCTGCTGATTATTATTTCACTATCATTAAAAACTTGGATTTGTTTTAAAGCACTTAATTTGAACGAGGATGTAGCAAAAATATTCAAGTAATAATTTCTGCAGAATTGGTTTTGAGGTTTTCAGCATTTGTTGCATTTTCATGATTCCAGCTGGTTTGTGTTAAAGGGGAACTCCACCGATCTTACACATCAAAGTCTGTTTGCAGGTCATGGGGAGTACTGTTGTATCCGTGACCAAAAATAGTTCCAGAGGCAGCTGCGTGAAGTTGCCTCAGGTGATGTCACTTGAGTCAGTGTCAGTTGGGGCTAAAGACTACAAGTTTGAAAGAAAAATCAGGAGGTGTGGAGTCAGAAAGAACTGAGCTTACGAGACCTCTGTAGCCCAGCTAGTGGCTTGAGGCTACATTAGCTGCTACTAGCATAACATACTCGAATCTGTGTCTGAACTGTGGGTGGTCATGTTGCATTGTGGGTAATGTAGGCGCCAGGTTTTGACAAGAATTAAGAATGTGCGGAATAAAAAAAGCTGTTATCTCTGGTTCCGCTGCATTGATTTTGATTTTTTTTTCTTTTCAGCTTTACACCGTGAGTCCGATAATGTTGTAGGAGCGCTATGCTAAATCAGTGCAGCCCCTGACTAGTTACCCTCAGGGTGCTCTGGCTTCAAGTTTTACTCTTAACACAGTAAATGTATAAACATTAAAAGCATGCCAGTGCTAAGACATCTTCAGGTACTACCCTCTAATACAGAACTGTACAGTAACTTGCTCCAACCAATTGACCGTTCCTTAGTTCTGCCCTTTTTCACTCTGTGCTCCAATAACAGCTGAGTAAGCTTTGTACCCAGCAGAACTTTGGTCAACGTTCTTCTGTGCTTAAAACAAAAAACAAACAAACAAAAAAGTAAAATATAAAAGTGATTTATGGCAACATTTTAAGTTGGTTAACTAGCTGGGTAATCTCCAGCAGTTGTAAAATATTTAGTAACCAGGTTATGTTACCAAATGCTAGTTAATTAATTAATTAGTTAGTTAGCTAGCTAATCTGAATCAATCATTAGCTAGTTACTTCTGGTAGCTAATTTTAGCAAAATGTTAGCTAACTAGCTATCTAATCTTAATCAGTCATTAGCTAGTCACTTGCTAGCTAACTAGCTAGCTTATCTACTTCAACTGT
>JAJHUR010100852.1:4417-17753 GCA_027495735.1 Lutjanus campechanus | reverse complement strand
AAAAAGACAGGTTGAATGAACGAAAATGTGAAAGACAACAGACAGAAATTGTAAAGCACCTTCGCATTAAAATTAGACTCTTAAGATACGCTGTGAATTTTTAAATAGCTATGAAATAAAATGCAGGTATTGATTTCTGCGCCTTGAAAATGACGCTGACTCTTAAAACCACAACCCACTTTTCGCTATTGCTCTTCTCCTTCTCTCTCACCTTCTAACAGATCGATTACCTCCAGCATGATAATGTGATACCCTTCTGTTTTCATCTCAGGTCTGAGGCATACACTACAACAATGGCACATAGGGTCACTCTCAATTATTATTGCCTCAATATCCGCTACGACCCTTCTTCTTCTATGCTCCCAAGCACACATAACTGTGTATATAGAGTGTGTGAAAGCGACATCCTCAGCCACAGTCACAGATACCACACAGGGGGATTTTACCACACATTCAACACAGGGACAGATCTTAGATCATACAGTCTTGAGAAACTGAGTGAAAAAAAATCAATGCAATTACAGCGAGAAGAATGACTTCTGTTACAAGTGTAGATCCAGTGGAGTGCCGTGCCTTAATTGCACGGGGAGGGCTTGACTATTCGCTGGAATATCCGTTATCATAATGTCAGCAAACAGTTACAGGCATGAGGAGGAGTGCGGATAGATTTCCTTCGCTCCTCTCACTGACCTCGCACTGTGAGCTTGCTGTAGAGTTGAGAGTTCATCTCTTTGTCCCGCTGGTACCGTCGCACTTCGTCCACAGCCTCTCGCACCATCGTAACTGCTAACACAAATCCCTGAGAGACAAAAGAGCAAAACGTATCAGTCACGTCACCGATCATTCACAAAGCTGCATTAATATCTGAATCCAATAACGTAACATGTAACGCTTAATTTTAAACACCAGAAACGCTCATGTCTCTTTATTAACAGTAATAAAAATTAGAGTCACCTCTCACTAAGAAGACATTAGTCATATTTCCATCAACATATTTCAATGTGTATTTAAAGTGTCGCATTAGAAAAGGTGGATGGAAACCACAAAATTTGTAAACACTCCCTCAATTTCGCCTGAATGTTTTTAGAGGTTTTTGCCTTTTTTCGAAAAGTTAACACACATAATGAAAAATGCAAACATCTTTTCCAAAGAAGTTCTTACTAAGTGAACATTAAACTCAGATGACTGATAAGCTGTTACTATTAAGTAGGGTTGTAAATTTTGTGCATTTTCCTTAACTAATACCTGAACATGTTAATCAATAATAGATCAATCATTAATAATTAACACAATGCAAAATGCAAGTCTTTCTCTCAGTTTAAGTTTTATTTAAACAATCGAGGTGGCGTATTAGTTATGTAAAACATTAATTCATGAAGCACAAACAATTTAAACGGACAGATTAATAAAACAACAAGATTCTAGCTCCAAACAGCTGCTCTTGCCGCCTGACAAACCAGGAGAAATGGTACTCAAAACATACATTATCCACAAAAACATTTTTAATCAGTTAAATTTTTATCAGCAATTAATCTATTAATGATTAATCATTAACATCCCTAGCTTTGAGATAAGCTCCAGCTGTCTGCGTCAACAGTTGCACAAAAGAACTCTCTTCATTTTTCTCTTTTGTTTCTTCTTTTTTGAGGTCAATTGGCAGGTGGCAAACAACTGGTTTTGTTTTCACTTTGCAACTTTTACTTCCCCTACTCAGTTTATTACAGTCATGCATAACATAACCTATACTGCCGCCTTCTCATTAAACTACATTTTGCGTAGGCTAGTTTATTCGCTCCCGACCAGTTGATGGAAACGCAGCTAATTTTCTTCTAAATCAATTTTTTTAAGGACATTTCAAAAATTCACTTCAAATTTGCTTGACAATCGGAGAGAAACTCGGCCAGTTTCTGCATTAAAGCCCTAGCTGGAAACCGTACATTGAATTTGAACTGTCCTCATGGGATAAAACACGGCTCTAAAGTCGTAAGTGTGTTCTATTATTTTCATTGTTGACTGAAGACAATTTAGTGTCAAAAAGAAGTGAAAAAAAGCACATTACAATTCAAGTCCAAGACGATGTCTTCAAATTACTTGTTTTGCCTGACCAACACTGCAAAACCCAAAGATATTAATTTCATAAAGATATTAAAAAAGAGAAAAGCAGCAAATCAACAGTAAATGCATTTGAATAGCTGGTTTGATGCTTAAGAAAGTGACTGAAATTATTAATCGATTATCAAAACACTTGACAACTAGTTTTGTGATAATCAGCTCATTGATTGATCAACTATTCATTTCATCTTCAAGTGGCTTTTGTTGCATGTTGGTATTTATTAATCACAATAAACACTGACAAATTACAAATAAATAACAACTGTGGCATAATGCGGCACGAATGTGCTTTGAAAGATGACATTTTTTTTGATTCATATCAATTACAGAGTAGTGTTGGCAAAAATAGATACTAGATAGACAGATATTCTAATATATTTTTGCAGTATTGATTCTTCAGTACTGCTGCAGTGCCCACATAGTCCTGCCTCCTCTCACTCACTCTGTCTTCCCGTCTCTTGTCTCATTTGCTATATAATTTGTCATGTTAAAGCCTTGATATATTTATCTTTTAGTAAAAATCTAAAATTTTATGCCATCAAGGTTGAATCCTTTTTTCCACATGACATTGAAAATGGTATCAAATATCATTATTTTTTCGAGGTGTTCTATCAAAATTTGAAATTCTAATGTCATGACTATTACAGAGTAAATCTGTGAAAAAAAAAAGGTGCATTTACCAGAGGTGCCCAATATGTGTACAAATATCCGATTTTCAGCGATGGCACAAACTGGGAACAGGCCACCACCAGAAAGTAGAGATTGAGGAAGAACTTGAACTGCTGGTAGAGAACCTGAGAGGGGAGGAGAAGACAAGGATTCAGAGAGGTGAGTGAACGTGTCAGCAAGGTGAGTCAAAGACGACGACAGCTGCCAAAAGAAGACAAAGAGGATGCGGCAACAACAGAGCAGGCGGGATGGGTTACTGTACATGTTCCAAGGTGGAACAGGATACATGTTAATGCTGTTAACTTTACATTAACCTAATGGAAATTCTGACACTTTGAGAACTTCTGTTTCAAATGGCATTCGGGGTACGGATTTCACGTGGCACGGTGACTTGGCACAATGTCGGTCGGTGCAGAATAAACACACAGCACGAGACAAACGGGACTGATGATCACAATAATGAACGAAGAAGGAAAACAGGCCAACTTTCTTAAATCACACATACCAAAGTGCCACCTGTGACTTACTGAGGGCTCTTTGCTAATGGGCCATCCATCAACACGGATCCCTTCGTATTCTATTCATCTAAGGTCAGATTTTGAATAATGTTTGCAATAATGAGAGTCACAGATTATCAGAGACAATGGGATCAATGGACGATGCTCTACAGTTAATGAACCCCCTGACCTTTAGGGAAAAATGCACACTGCTAAACTCAATTTGTGTGTATTTAATAATTCAAAGTGGAGGGAGAAAAACAGAGCCGCTTTGTTCGCCATTGATGAGAATATCTACGTCTCTAATAGACAGTTGACATTTTATGGCCCGGGCCGAAGGCAGCCCTCTTAATCATGGAGCCATTTGGTTTTTAATAAGTAAGTCTGATGGATCTCTAATGTCCCCTACAGTGTAAACCCTTAACTTAATGGAAGAACAGTTAACAATTAGACCCGGTGCACGCTACTGTGCTTTACGCACTGTTAATCTGTGAAAAGATCAGCATATTTCAACTGGGAGAATGAATTGCCATGGTGAGGACCATTAGAGTTAATAACAATGGGAACACTGACTCAATAAAGCCATAATTTCTGTGATCAGAGGAGGAAATGTGAATTCTCTAAGAAAAGACAGTTGACTCATCTGCTTTAGGCATTTTGTTGTTCTCTTAAGTCAAACTCACCCCAGGCACAAAGGTGAAGATGTTGTACTTCTGGTTTTTGATTGCATTTTTGGGGTACTTCTCTTCACATTTCTCTGGGCAGCCAAGCCACACCGTCCTGGCCTTCAGCTCCTTCTTCCTCCGACATATGTGAGCCAGACAGTCACAGCAGCTGAGAAGGGGAAACATTCATATGATCCAGTGTAAACACATTAAACTCATTAGTCTGGTAATTATTTCTTTGATCAATCAATTAGTTAGTCTGGATAAAGTCAAAAAATTGCGAAAAATGCACATTATAATTTCCTAAAGCATCGGCGGAGTCCTTAATTTGCTTGTTTTGTACGACAAACAGCCTAAAACTTAAAAAGATTTAATTCGTGATGATGTAAGATAAGAAAAATCAGCAAATCCTAAGAATAAAGAAGCTCTAAATGGTAAATAATTGTCACTTTTGCTTGAAAAATGACTTGCATGATTAATTGATTATCAGAATATGTTGCAGCATAACTTTGTAACAACTGTCTAATTGTTTAATTTATTAATTGTTTTAGCTCTAAATTGTATAGGTGCATTTAGTTTCTGCCCTTAAGTCTCAGACATTTGTAGTAACTGAGTATATATGAGATATGAGATAATACTGGCCAATACCTCTGAAATTCTAATTAAAAACAAAGTTACATGTAAGTCTAATTCTTTTCGACATCCACCAACCTGCGGTGAAAAATAGCCAGAATGCTTCATTTTCACCTGGATTTTATGATTTAGTGGTCATACATTAAAAAGTTGTTTGTTTCTCGAACAGACTCATCACCACAATTCACAGTAAACAGAGTCTTATAACTACGGGGGCAGGTCAGAATGTTCTTCTGGTTTCGGAGAGATAACAAATAAATTTAGAAAATGGGGAAAAAACTGTTTTTCCTTTGATTTTTACTATTCATGTTGATAAATTCCTGGACTTTTCTAATTAAAACTGAAATTTCACTTACTACATCCCACGTTCTAAACAAATATCAAGATTTCACAATTTAACAGTCTCAATTCTTATTAATTTTCCCAATTGTTAAATCAAATTGTGACCACTGAGCTCCACAGCTGTGTCCCGCTTCATCCCACAGCACTGATATTATTTATATTCCTGCTCTTGTCAGCGTTAATTAGATCTTCAGGGTTTCTTTTGACACAATTTAATAAAGTAGACCCTTGCTTCTTCTAGCCCTTTGAATGATCTGAAAAGGTTAGTATCTCTCCAGGAGGGAATTCCCCTGCTAATGCTATGGGAGTCAGACACTTTTGGAGCCTCGACAAGCAGAGATGCTGTATGTGTGCAGACAAACAAACTGTGTAACAGAATATGATGTGTATTTGTCCTTGTTGACTTTTCTAACATGCAAAGACCACCTCTTCCCTCTGTACCCATGTTATTATTGTGATATTATCAAAGTTCTGAGAAGAGATTAGAGAGAAGAGATGGATCATAGATCGACATTTACTTTTTAAAAAGTATTTGACTTTCTATCAACCTGCTAATGACTACATTGGGGCTTATCTAGCATATCTGATATCAAATGCAAACAGAGATGTAGTGTGGGGGTAAATTACAAAGAGAGCAGCTCGATGTGAGCATGACCTAAACTGGCACCTGAGGGGGAACGAGTGTCAGTGTATACCGTCATGCTGATCGACTTGGCTTTTCCACTTTTTAAGCAAGTTGGCAAAACATAAAACTAAATAAATCAACTTTGGTAGAAAGTCTTGTTTGTGTTGGCCTCGATGTTCTCTGTCTCTGTGCACTCCGAGTCCAGTTTCATAAGAGCGATTATTTGAGCAAATGAATGCTATTCAAATAATATGCCATTTGAACAGTCAGGGCTTATTCAGTGTGAATTATTTGTGTTTTATAATCCCACACTAAGCACACATAAAATTACTGGAAAGCATCAAACTGGTCAGCTGTGAAAAATCCGATTTGTTCATTAGTGGGGGGGATGGGGAGGGGGGATCAATATGCAGCTTGAACTGGAGATGCACCACTAACAACAAAACGACACAGAAAACAGAATATTCTATGAAATTCAGTGAACGTTACTTTTTGGGCACTGAAGTGCTGCACAAACATTTGTTTATGAATGTTACGCTTTATGTTTTGGCATAAACAAACACTCTTCTCTTAGCCAGAAAAGGAGCATCTTTAGAGGACAAAACCTGTCAAATTAATCATTAGCTGGATAAACTGCATCGTTCTGTTTGACCTGAAAATCTTTTTGGACTGATGGTGCGCATCGAGGAACTCGACCAAAAACATGCCCTTATCCTCTCTTTGCACTTCATGCACAACTACCGGTGCGTTTGAAATCCAAACTGATCATCACTGGCATACTTACTGACATTATACACTACAGATACATTTACAGAATGACAAAACACTGACAATTTTCAGAATGGTGGAGGTACTTTAAGTGCACTAATCCGCAGATAGAAAATGACGTGACTTTGCAGTGCAGCAGGGGAATAATACCTGACCCTGCAACCATACTTACTATGATTAACATAAATTTAACAGTAAAACTTGAACTGATACCTTGATCCATTTATGTGTAGAGATCTGTTCATGATAGCTCGCAATGCATAAATCTTATACAAGCTGTGCCATAATAATAAGAACATTATGTTAAATTTAATATTCAAAACACCCAAGGACACCCAGAAGGTTAAACAGAAGAATAGATGCACTTTGCTTAACCTAGCCATCTAAAAACATCATGCTCAAACTTTGAAATAAATATTCTACTCCCACACATGACCCCTTGATACTTACACTTTGTTATACCGCTGCTTCTTTTTATGTGAACTTTTTCACAAATAGAAGTTTAGCAACATCTAGCAGAGGGGTGTCACGATTCTTCAAATCCACAATTCGATTTTAAGGTCACAATTTGACTTTTCAATATAAACATTGTTTTTTCTTTTCCACTGACAGTTAGACCATCAAGTCTTGATTTGTAAAGATCAGATCATTGGTTTTATGCCCTGACAACTGTCATTTACATTTTTAAATTCTTCTTTAAAAAGATAGTCTATATGGTATCAAGTGTGATATAACTGGCAGTAAGCTAAGCTGTATCATCTTAGAAGTGTTGCTTTTTTCTTTGGGCACGCGCCGGACGCAGAAAGAAAAAAAAAAAATACTGTGAGAATCGCTGATTCTGTCTTTTGATTCGATTCTTGAAATTGACAGCTCATTTTGATTCATTTTCAATTGAATATTGAAATAATGACACCCCATAAACAAGAATAATGTAGCGGTGTAGTAATACCTGCCACAGAGGACTTTCCACCCTCCCAGGAGGAACCAGCCGAGGCCTCTCTGTCTCTGATTGACTCTGGCCCGGGGCAGCGTCTGGTAGTCGCTCTCATCATTCTCAAAGCCTTCCTCCGACATCATCAGAGGCATTTCATCCAGGTTAGAGGGCTCATCTTCTAGGGAGTATCTGTGAGAACAAAGTACAGCACAATATAAGGATCCCTTATTTTCAATGAGCAGTGATAACATTTTGTGTCAACTAAATTAAGCTCCTCTTTTAATCCACATGGATGCTGAATAATAAATGATCGACCCACAGGCAGCGTCGTTAACTATGGGCATTTTGTAGGTGGTTGACTAACAAGATTCAAGAACGAGAGACTGCTGTTCATAGCACCAGATGTGCAAAATCTGGTGAGAGACTGAAGAAAAGCCAAGATTAAAGCTAGTTACAACAGTTGGCTCAGTTCCTCTGTCACTAAGTACTGTAGAGTACGTCTCCTATTCACGTTATAAAGAAACACTGGAAACACTCTTGAGAGGCACATAATGTCTTATTCATGAGGCCCTTCTAAAGAATCAAGAAAGTCTGTAGCCGAACAGGGGAAACACTATATGGGCTTGTAATACTGGCTACTGCAGAAGTGTAAAAACACTTCAATAAAGGATGCAAATTACATCCAACTATTGAGTCTCACATTAAAAAAAATTAATGCGGACGTAAAGTTAAAATGAAAGGCAGGGATGCACCTAACAGTGAAAATAAAATATCTTGAATAAAAATCTCTTTTTGAGATGTTGATATTTAGGTAAATGACACAGCTAACTGTGACAGACAGCTTGACGTAGAACATAATGAGTAATGGGTACCAAGGGTCACTATAAAATCAACACGTCCCATTAGGGCTGAATGATTTTTAAAAAGATATTGTTTTGACTGATATTTCAATTTTGATCTGATTGCAATAGTAGAGGGACTGATTATTTTTGCATTATTCTTCTAATTTTTAATTTAAAAAACACATTAAAATGATTAGGGTGTGATCTTCTCAGGGGTCTGTACCAAACAAAGATGTTTCCTTAAGTTTGGAGAATGTCTAGAACATCTCTGCAGCACAACATTAATCTACAGCACAGTATTTAATTTAAAATGGTATTTTGACTTTGCCTTAAACCAATGCCTCCGACGATTTGAAGATTGCTGTAGGCCACATTGCAATTTTGACAAAACTTCAATTAATTATTCAGCCCTATTTCCCATTTTGCTGGCATGTCTTTGAGACTGTGATCTTTACCTGCTTAAACAACACCAATAACCATCCTCACACATGCAATACTTCTCCGAGCACAGAAACCTCATTAAACAGGGCAAGGCAGCTCAAACTTTACATTTTTATGTTTCATTAAAAAAAAATACACTAAAGCAATATATTGTGTTTTCTGGGGAAATTAAATAAGTTAATTCACTCTTTCACTCTGCTGTCAGTCTGCTGTCTGACCGTCTGAAACTATCCGCTGAATGTCACGATGCAGAAACAGACGATGCAGAAACAGACAAAGACCTTTTGGTTAAGAACAAGTGAGAATCCATATCCTGTGAAGGAAGCTGCCCACTTTACTACTGTCAACGTGGACTGATCCAGAAAAATTAGACATTTTAGACCTAAAACATCCACTTTCATATCTGATATAATTCAACAGACAACAGATCTTCAGAAAATATCGGTGCCATGTTTGACTACCAACTGTTACAAATCTAGTGTCTGTCTACAATACCCAACTGCTTCCATTACCAGCAACCACTTGTTGAATGCTAAAACCACTCCAACACACAGTAGGCTAATGTTTTTCCTATTATATCACTTTTTATACTCAGGCAAATCCCTGAAATGCCCAGTGTGAGAGTGTGAGAAGGTGTTAACTGCAGGTGTTGAGACTCGCTGAATATTTGCTGATGAATGTTTTAGTGTTTTATGCACACAGGGTGAGAATTTGAAAAAGCTGAGGACTGATGATAAAAATAACACCCTGCTATTAAACATGTACAGAGTTCTCAGAGAGCTGATTCACAACACAACAAGTGAAGTATAATTACCTGAACAACAGAGCCAGAGGTGTGCGTAGGTTGTGGATTTTGCACTGATGTGAATAAACATACCGGTTTTACTGCTCTGTGAATACAGTGTTTCTCACAGGTTAGTTATTTGTGTCAGGGAGCTTTAACATCCATTTAAATGATGATTTAAACTTTTTTTTTTTTTTTTAAGTGCAGTCTGCACCTAAAACTTAATTTCCTTCTTCTAAAATGAAAATACAATAAATATAGAAAATATTTTTAGGTGGAGGGAGGCAGATCCATTTTGGTACACTGCCCAAAGAAATTGTTTAATTCAGACTTTGTGGACTACAAACAGCCTGAAAGGTCACTCGGCTGTACATGAATTGATGTCTTGTACCTACAAAAACATGGACATGTGAACAAGCATAAAACAAGCATCAGCGGGATTATGAGCTTAAGATCAACCATCCACACTAGTTCGCACTGATACGGCCCTGCAGAGCTGCTCATCATGCCAACCATTAAACATGCAGATGCTGATACAGCCTGACTTTCCATTTCAGCTGAGAGCTCCTGCAACTTTAGTTTAAGAACCACAGAGATAATGATACCTTAGTCATTAAGAGGGCTTTAAGTCCTAAAACAACTTGTTATCTATCCTTGCACCATGTTAGGCCAAGCAGACAGTGACACACCCAAAATAAGGCTCTGCACTACTATTACTCAGGCTGGATGGGTCATTGCTTCCCGGTTCTTGCTCCTCTTAAACACATTTCAGTATCTCACTGCATCTTGTGATATATCCTGAAATATGCACATTTCACCCCTGTCAGACCAAACCGTCATGAATTTCACAACAATCCAAGAAAGCATGCATTACTTAAAGGGATAGTTCACCCAAAAATGAAAATTCAGTCATTATCTATTCACCATCATTTTGATTGAAGGTCGGATTTAGTTTTTTAGTCCACAAAACACTGCCGGAGTTTCACAGGAAAACAGCATTGCAGAATCTCAGTTTACAGTAAATGGTGACCAGTTTTCAAATGGAAGAAAACCGAAAAAAGCAGCATGGAGGCATTTTATGATTTTTATTTTTTTTTTCAGTTGTTTTTTTACATCTTAAAACTGCTCACCATTCACCTAGATTGTTTGGAAGATTCTGCAACACTGTTTTCCTGAGAACGTCCGGCAGTGTTTTGTGGACCTCAACACTGATGAAAGCCAGAAAATATCTACCCCCAAATATGGGAGAAGAGTCTTAACAGCAACGAAAATTGGAGAAAGAAAGCAGCTGCAGACTAAAAGGATTACAAGAAGTGAAAACTGAAGAGGCGGTGTTAGGTGATGCAAATAATGAGTCGTTTTTGACTTGTTGGTTTTGGTTCCAAACCTGGAAATCAACTCTTGAACCTTTGACCTCAGCAACTACTGTGCTTGAGGCTATATATGAATCACCAGCAACTTTTACATTGTTGTTTTCGTGTCTTGTTTACACACTGTTGGGACTTTCCAACAAGATACGTTAATAGCCACAGTGTTTCTTTCTATGGAACTCCCACATCTGATTACATAATAATTCAACTCTCAACCCAGTGGAAACGTGGGCTGGTTTGTAAAAAGGTTTGCTGGCTCTCCGGTACAGCAGTATGATTGTTGCCAACAATTGCTTCCTGTGTCAGTGGAAAAGCTTTATCAATGTAGTGTTAAAGGGATAGTTCAGATTATCTTAAGTGGGGTTGTATAAGGTACAAGGTAAGCAGGAACACTGGTGTAGAAAGCTAAAGAATGTACTGCTGTGTACAGGGTCTGCAGAGGACATATTTTAGCCACCAAAGCAAATCGAGATCAGTTTAAGTGTGCGTTCTATTTAGAATATTTTCATCACTTTACCTTATTATTTTCTCAATTAATCGACTAGTTGTTTGGTCTATAAAATGTCAAAAATGATCTTGTTTTGTCCACAACCCAAAGTTATTCAGTTACTGCCATACATGAGCAGGGTAGGAAATTAAATTTTTATAAACATCTGCAAGCTACAGACAGATAAATGTGCAAATTCACCACCAGTAAAATGTTATATTTTTATCTGAAATCTACCAACCATTTTCACATATTACCAGCATTTGGCTGATGGCTGGTGCTAATTACACATTACACATTTAGATTCACATTTAATAAGCCAGAATCAGAGAATTTACACTTTTTTTTTCCTTTAAAAAATTACACACAAACTAATTTATCAATTATGAAAATCGTTGGCATTTACTTTACTAATCAATTTGTACCCAATTAATCCATTAATCATTGCAGCTCTACTAACCCCACTTCAAATAAACTGACATAACTTTAAAAACTTGAGGACCACTGCTCTGTAGCTGACCCAGCAGTCTGAAGTCCTCAGTTACCCACAGGACCCAACTAACTGTCACATGAATGTTATTACTGAGAGCAAGAGACAAGAACACAGAATGCAGAGGCGTGTCCCCTCAAGACCAAGTTTAAATGTGAGGTAGACAAACATAACAACTCAAGAAAAGCCAATTAAATGCAAAGTCAATCGTGAAAGAGACGTTTGTAGTGGGTTATCAATCAAACACATTCACTTACACTATGTAAACAGTCAGTAACATCCTGCTACTCGGTCTAAAAGTACCTGGTCATGCGCCTACTTCACTTCCTGTCCATTCCTGACCCTGAAGGCTTTATTAGCTCATCCACGTCCAGTCTGAAAAATGAACAAGCTTGTGAATGTCGACTACAGTATGTAACAGAACTTTATAACATATGAGGAACGTGGTCGAGACAGATAAGCTATCATGTGACTTTAAGTTAAATGATGCCAGAGGGGACTGAGCAGAGCAGTGGTCAACATAGAGTATATCTGTCACTATTACCGTATGCTAACCCACACTACAGGTTTAAAGGTTGTTGTACTGGACTAGTGAAGGCAGATTAAATATTACACAGATTATTAGCTTTATGAGCAGTGGTATGAGCAAACCAAGCAGCTGTCAAAGGAGAAAATGCGAAGGAGCTGTCAGGAGCGGTGCTACTAGCAACAACAAGCTAACAACCACGACCCGCACACACACATACACGGACCCCGGGAACAAGCAAGGCAGCAAAACGTCAACATTTTAGAATAAACGGCTGTTTCTTCAGTACCCGACTGGAGGAACAGCTCGGCTAGCCTCTCCATACCTTGAAAGTCTGGCTGAGTTGTAATACGGGATCCTCCTCGAGTTCTTCCGCACCGGATTTAACGGGATGCTGTCAGCCATCTTGGCTGGGCTGTACACATCCTGACGTCACCATAGAAAAACGTTTGGGATTTATGCTGCATTCAGTTGCCTTAAAAAAATGTAGTAATTGTGAAACTTAAGACCAACTAAGGAAACTGTGATGCGAGTTTAAGGTTAAAAGAGCTTAAAGGGCGCATTTTCCATTTTCACTCATTTCTGTTGCTGTAGGCTAAAGTAGCTCTTGGGCGAGTGATCTCTAAAAATAAGCGAAATAAACACAACTAGGCCTGATTGAATGTAACAAGGTTTAATTGCGCTTTCCAAGAGTCTTTGAAGGCAGCATGAATGATCCGTTTGCGAAATTCATCATGGTTGTGGTCAAATTTATAATTAATAACTCGAGACCATGATGTACATCTGTAAACGAGACTGTGAAATATGGAGGCCCATATCCGCCAATGTAATGAAAAGAATAAAAAAGTAAAATAACTAAAATTTAAAATTATTATTATATTATTTTATCAAAATAATTTTTAAAAAGTTCTTAAAATAATGACTTGGACGAAGTTTCTCATTACTTTTAGAAAGTTTCTCATTATTTTGACATACTAATTCATTATTTTGAGATGAGTATGTCTGAGTCATTATTCTGAGAAGGTTACTAATTATGCTGAGATTCTAACTCAATTATTTGGGGATTCTAAGTCATTATTTTGAGAAAGTTTCTTATTACAACAACTCACCCAGTCTTTTTCTTTTTTTTTTTTTTTTTTACATAATATTGG
>JAJHUR010100849.1:0-14043 GCA_027495735.1 Lutjanus campechanus | reverse complement strand
CACACACACACATTTTATCACTGCTGTGTATTCACCTACACGTCAGTTTAACCTCCTCTATCACCTGTTTTACCTGACTGATAATGGATTAAAGTGTATTTGCTGTGTTCTGTGTATTTATTGTTGTTTGGCTGAATTCTTGTTCACCTCTCTGGGTGACACCTGGCCTGGTTCCTGAGCCAGGTAAAACTTTGACAGCAGGTAAACAACACAAAAGTAAATAAAGACCTGCTACACCAGCTTCCCATCAGCAGTGACCAGCACTGGACACACCACCAAAAAGAACAAGAACAAGCAAATTATACTTTAAGTTTTCAGCCCTTTAAAGACCCCAAAGTCAAACATCACAACAAGGCCCAAAAACACAGCATCGTTTAACGCTTTAACGTTAATGTGACGTGTGCAACAAGTTGAGATACACTATCTCTGTTGTTAACGGCTGATTTGTATCCGAAATAACCGTTAAAATGTTCTAACCTTATTTTTGAACGGAAACTGCTCATTTATATGACTTAATAAAAAAAACTTTAACACATATAGGACTGTATTTAGTTGTATCCCGAGCTGTTCTCGGTGCTCAGTTTGAGGAATAATATTAAAGAGCCGTTGAAATCACCTGGAAGCCGTTAGCTAGGGTCGTGTCTACAAGGGAACCCTTGATTTGAGAAATCCTCGCGAGACTTCTGTTGTCTCTTGATTGTCCTAAACATGAGACAATTTAATTGCATTTTGTAATGAGACAACGCTGAGTTAAAATCTTCCCATGTACAGGGGCTGAAAACATTTAGTTATAGATTAAGAACGATCAATGTTTGGGTTAAAAAAATTCACTCTCGCGAGAGATCTTCCGCGAGTCTGGAGTTCCCTTGTTGACACGACCGTTAGCTAGCTGTTAGCTGAATGAGCTACCCGGTAGAGGCTAACAGCAGCGGGCTGAAGTGAAACCTCCTCATCGAGCTCCGTCCAGGTTCATGCGCTGACAGTTACCTTAGATTTGGAGCAGGTGACGGACCGCAGGGCCCCGAAGAAGATGGGCAAGAGCGCCATGAACACCAGGCTGCCATATGCCAGCGCCGTGCCCTCCGGAGTGGCCACGAATTTAGCCGTAGCGTTGAGCGCCTCGGTCCCGTTGGAGTCCGTGGCGTTCAGGGCGTCCAGGACAGCGGCGGCGGCGGCCTCCGGGGCCGAGGCCGAGACTTGTTCTGCCTCGGACATAGTTCTTCAGAAACGGGCTTCAGACAGGGGACGGCGGGCAGTGCTGAAGCGGTAGCAGAGGATGACAGACGGATAGAGGTGGAGGCTGAAGCTGAGTGACTGTGTGTTTCTCATTCATCTACAACAGACCTGCTGCTGTTGCTGCTGCTGCTGGAGTCTCGTTAAGGCCACGTTTCCTAAAGCAGAGAGCAGAGAGGAGACAAAGCGAAGAGGTCTCACTCTGCTGCTGTTTCCAGGGACCGTCAACATCACTGACAAGTTGTCTGGTTCTACACAGAACGTGTGGAATTTAATGAATCTGTTGTGTTTAACTGACACTTATTTTCCTTATCAGTCAATCCAGCGATTATGTATGAACCTACAAGTTTTAGGGCCAGGTATGAGGGGGAAAAAATTAAAGGAAAACGTTTATTTTAAAATTTATTTTGCATTTTGTGAATTGAAGTCAGAATGCTGAGAATAAACAAGAACTTTCAGGATTAGTGTCAGGCATAAGAAAAAAAATAAATCAGAGGAGGAATTTTGTTTTAGAATTTTGAGAATATATTTGAAATATTGAGAGAAATGGCAAGAATGAAGTCAAATGTTTGAGAACCAAGTAGAAATGTCAAAAATAAAGTCAGAATGTGAGAATAAAATCTGATTGCTGAGAAAAAAAAAAAGATAGCAACAATGAAGATGGGTGGATGAAGATGGATGTCAAAAATTAGGCCAACAAAACAAGACTGAAGTCAAAATGTAGAAAAATAAAACTAAAGTTGTCGAGAATAAAGATGAAATGTCTATGATAAAGCTGAAATGTTGAGAATAAAGCTGACATGTCAAAAATGAAATTGAAATATCAAGCATCAAGTCAAGATGTCAAGAATGAAACATAAATGTTGAGAATAAAGTTGAATTGTTGAGAAAGAAATTGAACAGGCAAGAAAAACAAAAGTTAAAAAGAAATAAAAAATAAAAACTGGATGATTTGAAAAGACTTCAGCATCAAATAAATACACTGGTGAATCAAACACTTTAATTGTGTTATTTTTGTCCCTTCTGTAGTCAAACCTGGAGCCTCATCAGCAAACTTCTTCATTAAGAATCATGTTAAGTATAATGAAGCAGGTATTATCTGTGCCAGAAACCCATCTGCAGGTGAGAAGCCAAATGTGTTTGTTGAGCTGAAGTGTGACACATCTTCACAAAAATAGACGATCTCTGCTGTGGGGGGAACTGCCGTGTCTTCCTCGTTGGTGGAACAAGTTGTTCTGGGACACATTCAGCTGCAGGAGCACAGCAGCGCCTGCAGAGATACAACAGGAGGACAAAAAAAACACTCTGCAGCACTTTGACTATCAGAAATAATGACCTGGTGTCAACAAATAAAAAAACTTTATCAAAAATGATAAAATGAAAATGACTTGAAAATGACAAAATGACTTAGTATCACAAAAATGATTTAGTATCGCAAAATAGAGAAAAACCCTCTAAAAATAATGACTTAGTATCAAAATAATGAGAAACTTACTCACAATAGTGACTTAGCATCGCAGAATGATGACTTAGTAAAACAAAATAACGAGAAATGCTCTCAAAATAGTGACTTAGCATAACAAAACAGTGACACGGTATCATCAAATAATGAAAAACCTTCTCAAAATAGTAACTTGGTATCACAGAATAATGACTTGATATCTCAGAATGACTTAGTATTACAAAACAATGAGAATCTTTCATGAAATTCCGAGTTAGTATCACATAATAATGACAAAGTATTGCAAATTTTTCCTAAAAAATAATGAGAATCTAATGACTATGTACCTCAAAATGACTTATCACAAAATAATGACCTGGTATCTCAAAATAATAATAAACTTTATAAAAATGACTTAGATACTAAGCAATTATTTAGAGATACTGCATCATTATTTTGATAAAGTTTTTCATAGTTCACTAACAGAATCTTTTTTAAAATCACATTTCCAGGAGTGAGCTCATGTTAGTAGATCTTCATTTTGTAAAGGAATGAATTAAGATGTCGAAGTTTTTTTACACACCAAAATATTTGGCTCCATGTTGCCACCGGGTGGCGAGTCTGTGTTCTTCAGCAAGACTGAGAATTTTAAAAGTTCTGGGTTTGGATAACATTTAAACAAATCATAAAAAAAAAAGAATAAAACATTTTAAAATCTATTTTATGTGTGTGCCTGTGTGGAATAATGTCTTCAGCATTTTAATTTCAACATAAAAAACTTTACTGAATATTAAAAACATACACACAATGAATGTCTTACAATTTCCTGACATACTCCAAATATTTACATCAGTTTCTGTACAGAGTCGACCAGACAAAAACAAACAAACAAACAAACAAACAAACAAAAAAACAAACACATGAGAAGATGGAAAGATTACCTCTAAAATAAAAACAGCACAGTTCAGATTCACCTGCTAAAACAGCCAAACAGTTATATAATGTATTATTAAAATTCAATCTACAGTATGTACACTGAAATTTAGAAAGTGTAAATGCAAACCACTTCCTGTCTGTTGGCCGTTAACCTCAGATCAGTGCTTCGACTCCCAACACTGTAAACATTTTGTTTTGGTGCACTCGTGGTGCCGAACAGCACTTTGGTTCTGGACGATTCACAGAAGTTTTTATCCAAACAGGAGCAGAATTACTGCCCAGTTATTCTTGCTAAAACAATAATAAACACTTATTAATTTAAACATTTACTTTATCACCAACAGCCCCTTTTTATTATTTGTTAAAATAAAATAAAAAAAGGCAAGTTGGCATCTTCTAAATGGCACCAGAAGGAGGTTTTGCAGTGAGCTTATACTTGCCAACCTCAAAAGAGCTGATTTACACCTGCTATTAAAATGTGATCTGAATCTGGATCTAGATCCAGATTGATGTACGGATTGTGTTTACACCTACAAAAGATCCGAACACAAGCCAGACTGCCTACAGAGGTGGTCTGGCAGATCTGATCACCTTCTGATCACATGGTGTTTATGCTCTTTTCCTCATCTGGATAACTTGCGCAGATTCAGATCACATTTTAAAAACAGGTGTGAATGTTTCTCCCAGAAAAACGTGAGTTTTATATATTTTGTTTTTGCATGCCGGTGACTTTTAAAGAATGAAAATAAAATAAAACTCACACATTTTTGTGGCAAACCGATGCCTACAGACACTTATTAGCTGTAAAACTCAACCGGACCACAGCATTCAGCCTCAACGAGTTCAATTTCAAATTTGATAACAATAACACAGAAAATGGATATTTTACAGAAGTTTCTCTGAGGGTATGTACGGCTGCTCTTGGTAAAAGAAAAATGTCGCTTTCCTTAAAAACTTTCCGTAAGAAACAGGATTTTTTTTTCCATCTTTCTCGGACATCTGAAGTTTGATTATTTCTTCCTCCTAGTCCTCTCCATTTCTCTCTGTGTCTCTCACTCACTGCAGAGGACGAGCTTATACATGCTGCACAGTGTCAGACGACAGGTTGTGATGACGAACAGGGAAAAAAGTGTCATAAATTGAGAAAAATCTGCAAGAATTTTGACCCTGGGAACCAAGAGAGGGCAATGAAAACTGGGAGTCTCCAGGGAAAATCGTGAGGTTTTGGCACGTACGAGTGAGTCTACGGCACAAAGTCTGACATGTAAAACTTACACATCTGACGTATAAATCTGAACATCTTTGAGCCTGCGCCTGTAAATCTCCGTGTTGGGTTTAAGACTACTTTACTTTGACTGATCCATGTTTGACAGCATTGGTTGATTTTTTTTGTTTGTTTGTTGTTGTTTTCAAGGGACAGTTCACCCCAAAATCCACTTCTGGCCTGTAGTGCTGTTTATCCATCTAGATAGTTATGATGTGAGTTGTAGAGTTTTGGAGATATCGAGCAGTAGAGATGTCCGACTTCTCTCCAGTATAATGGGGGAGAGGTCAGACATCTCTACAGCTCATTTCTCCAAAACTTTACAACTCAGACCAAAACGATCTCAGAGACAGCAATACAACCTAGAGGTGGAATTATGTATTTTTAATTTGGGGGTGAAGTGTCCTTTTAAACCTTAATTAAAAAAAAAAACACTTCAAATAATCTATGAACTTTCCCTTTAATGACTCAGTTGACTGACTGAATTTTGGTCACGTCCTTAATTATGTTGAGATGATAAACGATCATGTTTAAGGTCCTACAATCAGCCTGCAGAGCCTTTGATGATACAGCTGGTCAATATACTTTTTAAACTAATTTAAACTCAGTGCAGACTCCAGCAGGCGGATCATGTGACCATCCGGTGTAATCAGACTATTGATTTGCAGGTCAACAGACTCTCTGGAATTAAAACAAAATGATTTTTTTTTACAGTGTTTACATCCCAAGACTCAAGCAGACGATCACAGAGAGGACAGGAAGGACTGGATGATCGCGCAGAAGCTGAGGAGGATCAGGAGGGGCGTGGCCTGGAGGAGGAGGGCGGAGCTCTTTAGATACACCTCCACGGGCAAGTGGTCGCTTACCTCCAGCGCCTGGCAGACAGAAGCAACAGAGCACAGAGTCAAACAACGAGTACGATTACATCCACCCGTTTCTGTATGAATTCTGAATTTAAACATGAAAAAATGACAAAGGTTGTTGGATCAATAAAAAGACGATGAAGTAACTGAATTTTACACTCAACAATTATCAAGCTAGCCTGACTCCAGACCTCTGAAGTCAGGCTCATAGTGGACAGATTTTATCCCTGAATTGGTCGCCATCAACTAACTTTTCAAATCTCTGTCAGATCAGTTGTAATTTGACAAATTTTTGAGGCCACAACGTGCAATTAATCACCTGAAGGACCAATAATCTGACTCTCAGATGATCTAATCGATTTCTTGCAGGTCAGAACATTTGGATGAGTGTTTGCAGTTTAACACTTTCTCATGGCTGAAGATCTGTTGTAAACTGCAGAAAGCTTGTTTAAATATTGTTGGAGTCATATTTTACATGTTGCCTGCTGATGACACAGTCATCTTATATGAATTAACTTGTTGTCACTGGTGACATTCAGCTCCGGTCAGTCGATCTGTGCAGTGAGAGAATAAAAGTTGCAGGTTCTGCCTGTGCAGAAAGATTTAAACATGTAGTATATTTGTTGTCGTTATATTGTATAATTTGAAGAATTTGTTTACCTTTTCTATCAACAGTATCATTTTGAGAATTAATTTAAGTTGTATTTTTCCTTTAAATGTAATTTTATTTTGCAGTGCTTTTATTTTGAAGTTTCAGTTAAGTTGCTTCTGAGTCCTGTTGGCTGCTGTCCCGTGGGTGGGGCTGTTGAGCAACCGCACTTGTGAGCTGTCAGGCGGACAGTCGTCCTCCGTATGGGCGGATGTCCTCTGTGCCTGAGTATTGAAGATGATTCTCTTTTTCGCAGCAGCACACAGCCAATATTTATTTATTTTGTTTTATTTGTCTGTATTTTACTTTGTAAAATGTTATTTTTTTCTGTTTAATTTAACTTAATATAACTCTAACTTTATTTTCTTGATAATATCTTTAGTTTTCATGGTGGATTTGGGGAAAAGGAGCCAAAATAAACCAGTAAAAAGAGAGCCACTTGTGTCTGCCTGTGCGTCGGGGGAAATATATGTGGGGTGAGCTGTTTCCTCCAGCTGGAAAAACAACGAGTCATTGGCCATGTTTTCCATCCAAATGTACCACAAATTTTAACCAAATTTCAAGTAGATCCGTTACAGGAAACTGGGCAGAAAAACTAGTTCAGGACATGCAAACAAAAAAAAAGCTGCAGAGCATTTTAATGTTTGAATGTTGATTTATAATTTGACTGTTAACACTGTGAACAAAGCTTTGAACTGTCTGGTGCAGCTCTAAACCAAAATAATGAACAGATTAAAATATTGATCTGATGATGGCGCCATGAAAAGTCAGAGGATCAATAAAGTTATTACAATTCATCCTGAGAGGAACATTAAGGTCTGAGCCACATCTTAGACCCAAAAGTTTAGATATTTTAGTCCGGAACAAAGTGGTGGATCGACACCAGCAGCATGAATAACAGACAGATGGACAGATGGACATACTTTGGTCTTGGTGAGTCTGAACTCTTTGGGATAGTTGAAGACTTTTGCAGAGAATGCTTTGATCCCCTTCAGGAAGGGTTCCCCGTGTACCACGATCCTGCAGACACAAAATAAAGACACACTGTGAACTGAAATCTTTGTTCATTCCTCGTTTCCTCCTTGTTTTCTCTCCCATCATTCTCTTTACATGTCACATCCTCCCTCCTTTCCCACCTCATCCTTCTTTCCTCACGTCCTCCCCCCTTTTTTCCCTCCTGACCTCCTTTTGTCTGTCTGTGTCTCACCCTCACACACACCTACCTGTCATAAGCGCAACTCGTTTCGTCGGAGGCGGTCGTGTCCACTTTGTCTCCGATCAGCCAGGAGAAATTCGGGTTGGTGAACAGTCTGATCTTTTTCTTGCTGGGTCGGGTCAGGTAGGCACAGCCGGCGTGGAAATCTCCCAGGAACATCACATTCTACACAAACACACACACAAACACAAACACACACCTGTATCACACTGTCCTGCTCAAAGCATCACCTTAAAGAGTATTCTCATGACAAACGTTCCTGAAACACAATTATTCGTACTAACATACTAAAAATTACTTCACTCCATGTTTGGCTTGGATTTTATTTATTTGCTTACTTTTTATTTACTTATTGCACATGTATAGAAACAGTCTGTATGATTTGAACATTTATTGTATATAGTATTTACATTTTTATCTTATTTATTTTGGATTCTATTTTATTTTTTCATTTTTATTTTCTCCCTCTGCGCTGCTACTTTTTTGCTATTGTGTCAAACTGAATTTCTCCTACAGGGGATCAATAAAGCATCTTATCTTATTTAGCCAAACCTTAAACAACAGTGAACTGTGTATTGCAGCTTTGTTAGACTCAAATCTGCATATTTAAAAATAAATGCAAAGATTGACTTGACTCTAAAAGGGACAGTCCGTATATTACTTACAGTAGATGGTGGTCGACACGCCCCCAGCAGGAGTACCACTGTAGGGTCAATTAATATTCTCCTGCTGCTTCTCCAAACCGGGACAAGTCGACCACCATCGGTAAAACACTGACCATGAAGAAGTGCCTCATACAAGAACACTTAAAAAACAACAACAATCCCTTTTAAAATAAACTTTGCACGTGTCTCAAAGCTGTTTGGATTCACGTCTTGAACAAAAGAAAAGAGCCAGATGGAGACAAGCTGGAGGAAAAATAACAGAAACAAAGTAAGGTGCTTTGTATATGTTGAAATCAGTCCACGGTGCTGATGAGATAATAGCTACAGCTAACGTCTGCACCTTCAATTTCACTGCTGTGAACATAAACAAGAAGAAAAGTTTTGAAATGCTTTCACCATCCAGTCTCTCTTCCTATCCGATCCCATTTCCTCACCTTGTTGTTCCACTTCTTGCTGACTTCCTCGAAGACGTCGTAGAGCCGGTCGATCTCCTGGACGGCCTGATTGGGTTCAGTGTGCAGAGGAACCAAAATAAACTTCTTGATTGCTGCAGGAAACAAAGGAGGAAGAAAGTTGGGACGATGTGTAAAATGGAAATAGAAACAGAATGCAATCATTTTTGACTTGTATTCAGCACAAAGACAAGACATTTAATTATTAAACTGATCAGCTTCATTGTTTTTTGTAAATACTCTGAATTTGACACATGCGACATGCTCCAAAAAAGTTGGGACAGGAGTAACAAAAGACTGGGAAAGCTGTGGAAAGCTCACAAAACACCCGTTTGGAACATTCAACATTGGCTACAGGGTTTAAAGGGGCATCGTCGAAAGGCTCAGTCATTCGCAATCAACAACACTTATGGATGCCAACCGCCATAAAACTCAACAGAGGAAGAAGAAGAAGAAGAAGATGATGATGGGGGACGGGGGCAAGGTTGAATGCACATGTATGAGTCGAAAGATTCTCCTGTTGTAATGCATTTAATATTCTCGTCGTGCGATTGGTTCGCTCGCTCCATGTGAGCGTCTTTTGTCAGACGGGATGTGACCCCGTTTGTGTTACTGCTTCCATTCACAACACAGCCACACCAGCATTTTCCCTGAAAGGTCACGAGGCCTTGAGGTGGGACACTGGCAGTAGAGATTCCCCTGAATATCGTCCCCTACTCTCATTCACACGTGAAGCCGTGCAGGAAATGTTCCCGAACATTTCAGCGGCTTGACCGCACGTGAGAAAGGAGCTTTAGTTTAGTTGCGTTTTGTGTCCACTGACCAGCTTTCTTGCTTTGGAACTCGACAGCGAACGGCTCTCTGACGAAGGACTGTTTCTTCTGGTACTGATGCTGACTCGTCACATTCACAGTCTCTGCCCTGTTTGGATAAGGAGCACAGATTCAGATGAAGGAGAAGTCAAAGAGCAGAGGAATAAAACTGCTGTTTCACTCATGAGCTAAAAACATCATCCCACAGGGCTGAGAGACTATCCAGATGTGTGCAGGTGTGTTTCTCCTCCTGGACACAAGCGCTGTATCTCACCTGTAGATGAAAACGTACTGCTGCATGTTGTTGGCGGAGTTTCCCAGACTCTTACTGGCCACTGATCGGTAGGTGTAATCGTCATACCTCCTCAACACAACAAACAAACAAAGAGAAGCTCATGATTATTAAAAAAATAAAAACGCAGCAGAAAGACAGCAGTCAGTACAGCAAGGCATCAGACTGCTCAGTGAGAAACGCAAACCATGATCACTAAAACCAACTCTCAGCCCCGGCCCACAAGGATTTGGAAAGATTTTTGAGAGTTTGTGTGTTACACTCTTATTCAAAATATGGTAATATTCCAAATTGTATACGGGTCATTTAAACTGCCTATTGTGAAATTTAGCATTTTAATACTTTTAAGTACATTCAGCTGATAATACATTTAGTTAAATGCAGAACATTTACTTGTAATGGACTATTTTTTACATATCTTAATAGCTATTTTTACATAAGTAAAGGATAAAAGTCCTTCTTTCACCACTGGGACAGCCCCCAGTTAGCTCCCATATTAGTCTTTGCATGTTTTCCCCTTTTAATGACGTGTTTGACAAGAAGTTTCCCAGAGATCCACACATGCACAACAACAATATAATCAAGTAAAAAAGATAGAAATCATGCTTTTTATCCCACTAGTGCAGTCGGTGAAAATATGTCTGTTCTTCACAGGCCGATTCCAGTGTTGCTTTTTCAGATATCATCGACCTGCAGAGCCAGAAAACCCTCCACAGTTCCAGACCCTCTTTTTTAAACTGTATTAACAACACTGTGTAATATTATAATACACCACCTGTTGCCAAAACATGAGCCACACCTAAATTCTGAATAATAATCATTATTACAGTTAAACCAGCACCATTTACCAGTTAACAGGAATAAGCAACAAGAGATCATGATGTCTTTGTTTATTTACTCTTTATTTATTTGGCTCCACTGACACAAATGGTTCTGAAACTGGACTGGGACTGGGCTGTTCCCTATAAACACGTAAACGTGTTCCTGCACACCAGCATTAGCTTGCTGGCTACTTTGTGCACGTCCACACGTCACCGCAGTCGAGTTCTCCTTTAGTTGTCCAGATCGATCAATAAAACTGTCTTCAGCTCGCTATTTTTAACAGACTGAATGTTGTGATCTTTTGGGATAATAAAACTGTCTGAAGTCTGAAGCTGATGTTTATTATTTTTGAGACGGAGACCAAACAAACCGGTCAGACTCAGTCTGCTTCCAAACGCACTCTGGTTCGGTTTGTGGTCTGAAAGCAAATGTACCAATCACAGGATTTATTATCACAGATATGTGACTTTAGCATGATTTTCAGAAGCTGAACTACAAATAAATCCATCTGCTGATCATGAAATCTGTTCAGGAAACAAATGCATAATTGATCTGTATATGCCATGTATATATTTACGCAAATCATTTCATAACAATGGTAACGCATGTACAGGTAGGTGTGGTGGTATTCTCCCTGATAAACAGATCAAAAACTGTTTAAACTGCTGTGCTTTTTATCCCACAGTAATAAGCCCTGAATCATGTACAAGACGCCTCCTGTCTCCTCCTGTTTCTATGGTCTCTATCTGTTAGTCACTGTAAAGTTAATGTAGGCTAATTCTTATTAAAACACTGTAAAGAGGAGTGATACATGAAGTTAAAAGTCTCGCTGATGTTGTGATTTATATCAGCACACATGGGATGTTTCTCGTCCAATCAAATTACTTGGTTGGAACTAACTCTTGTATGATTCTGCTTAATTGTTAAATGACATTTAATTGTTGATATTGTTGATATTTTAACACCTACCTCTTTAACTTAGAGCTTAATTAAACTTTATTTATCTGTTGCCTATTCGTGCATTTAGTCTGTTGTTAGTTGGCATTGTATCTATTTATTATTAAATTATTTATTTAGTTATTTTTCTAAACTGTTTTCCTTACTTTTTTCCTGCTGCTTAGAGTTTTTTATTTATTTACCTTATCTTTTTTTTTTTTTTAAAGTTATTTTTTTGGCCTTTTGTGCCTTTATTGATAGTGATAGCTGAAAAGGAGACAGGAAACGGGGCAGAGAGAGAGGGGATGACACGCAGCAAGGGGCCGAAGGCGGGAGTCGATCCAGCGGCCGCTGCAGAGGACTATAGCCTCCATACATGGGTCGGACGCTCTACCCACTGAGCTAAACGTCCGCCCCTTACCTTATCTTTTTATTCATTTTGAAGTTTATTCTGCATCTCGTGTTTCCTCACTTCTGACGGCGTTTTCTCAGTTTAGTTCCTGTTCCTGTTTTAATGAGCGCTGCTGTTTTAGTTCTTTATTTAATTACAAAGTCATTGCTTTGGGAGTGTGTGGGGCAAACGTAGCACAGCTAACAACAGCTTCATAACATTAAGTTTACCACTGTGTGAGGTTTATCCAAATGTTAACATTAAAACTGGAATTATTTGATAACGTGTTATGTATAATCAGTTCCTGCGTGAGAGGATTAACCCGGTCTCCACACGGCTCTGGGTGTAACATAGTTATTAACTGTCATTTAAAGTCACGTACACAAAGGCTACGTCTAAAACTGTGGGTCAGGAAGTGTGAGGGTTCTCCAGCCCTGCAGCTTTCTCGAGAACCGCTCATCCAAAATGTGCTGTACCTGCACTTCACTCGAGACATGCTTGCAGTGATTGGCTGCGAGCAAAACCATATACATTGTGGTTTGTTTTTGTTTTTTTCTAGATCTGGGTACCAAAAGGATTGAACGCAGGTATCATCTGACCAGAGAAGTTTTGATACTACTTACTACTAAAGGTCGTGAGTATCGATACCCAGCCAAAGTCCTCAGCAATATGTGTGAAATCGATCGGATGAACGGTTGTCGGGAAAATCAAAGGACAGACATTCAGATAAGACAGACAGAGACTCCTTCCATTCTGGTTAGATGTGGATTAGTGGTTCATACCCTCACAATGGTCCCCGGAACACCAACAAACATGCATCTGTTAGAGAAGAGCGCTTCACGTTGCCTTTAGCTCAACTAACTAGTTAAAATCTGACCGGTCTGAGTAACTAAGAGCAGACTGGAGTCAGCCATCAGAGATTATAAATTAGTTATTCACCAACAAATCAAACAGAGCAGAATCAGATTGTTCCCTGTTAGAGACAAACAGAAAGAAAGAAGCTGCCTGCTGAACAAAGCATTGGGGTTAAATTGGGGCATTTCTAAGGTGGAGCCAGTGGCGTATATACCACCATCTTTAAGTGAAGTGACTCGGATTTTATGTGGAAAATTATTTATCTGGGTATTAGCAATAGTGGAATGAATAATAGATAAAGAGAGACATCCTCAAATGGGAAAATGAATGAATGTTACTGTTAAACATGCATTGCAACTTAAGTTTAAATAACAAATGTGCCACGTGGTAGGTTACACGTGTCTGTGGTGTCCGTAGCTGTCCAGATTGATTCGTTTGGGTGTATGTTCATTGTGCAACGTGCAGAAGGCTGAGCAGAGGTGAATATGGATCAGCAGGTGTTGTGATTACAGACAGATTTACCTCAGGAAAAGTGTGATTTTAATTCAGATATTTACTAAAATACTAAAGGAAACTGATTTGGTGATGATTACATCAGACGGACGCTGTTTAAGAAATAATTCTGTTTTATCTCACCTTGTTCATTACAAGTTATAAAGTTAAAGCAACTAATTACACCAGGGCGTTTGCACTGCGATGTGTTTAAGGATAAAAAGAAAGTTGGAAAAGAAGTTATGATGAGCCCTGGTAACCCTGGTGAGTGCAGAGGTCTGGTACGGTCATACTGCAGCAGCCTGGTGTCGTTTTCAGGAGATTTAATGAAGATAAACACAGCGGGCAGCCCTGCACTTCTCAGAGGCTGCAGATTTATCAACATATCACGTCTCTTTTTACCTGGACAATTTAAAATCTGAGCGCTGAGTGTCACAAAAAGGAAAAGACAGGGAAAACAAAATCAGTTCTGATCATTTCACAAACTGCTGTTGTCGCCAAACATGAGATGTCTTGCTTTATAAAATTGATTAATCCCCTGAGACTTTTGACCACACAGATAATATAGATAGATATAGATATAAAATATGATTTGTAAATGTGCAAACTGAATTTTGTGTATAGTATGTAAAATTTAATGATTATAATTCTTGTTGGCTCAATCATGCCACAACAGCTGCTACTACGAAAGCTGCTAAATCATCCAAACATTAAAAAAATCCCA
>JAJHUR010100845.1:0-12059 GCA_027495735.1 Lutjanus campechanus | reverse complement strand
TACACATGTAGATCATGCCCAGATGCACAAAAAAGTCTACAGGGTCCTATAGGCTAAACCCAACAGGAAGTCAGCTATTTTGAATTCCGTGGTCATTTTTGGCGTTTTCCACGTGCTGTATTTTAACGAACTCGTCCTACACGATTCATCTGACCGGCTTCAAAATCGCCACCTGTCATCTACATTACTTTGTGATCAAAAGTTATCAAAAGATTTTTCCAGTGTCATACGGTTTGGCTGTCAGGCGGCGGCGAAGGTTGATGTTTCGCCAGCACACAGGAAGTTGCTTTAACTGCACTGAACATGGTCAGATCTGCCTGATCCTTCACATGTGTATTAACAGCCGAAGCCTTAACATATGATATGGATTTCAGCAGCGGGCGTGCCTAAATGGCTTGGCCACGCCCATTTTTAACAGTAACCCCCATAGGACATTTCACCTATATGCACGAAAATCACTGGCCCCATGTATCTCACCCAGACGGACAAAAAAGTCTCTTGCACCCATAGGCTAAACCCAACAGGAAGTCCTCTATTATTAGGGCCCGAGCACCGTAGGTGCAAGGCCCTATTGTTTTTGCTCAGACTGCACAAAAAATGAATTGCATTTTGGGGGGCTTAAACATACTCAAAAACTCACCAAATTTGGCACACGCGCCAGTCTTGGTGAAAATTTACCTGTCATGTGTCACATTTTTATTGGTGACGCAACCATGACCAGCACATTTGACCGATCTGCACAATTTATTCTTATTTTTCTCCCAAAAGTAAATCGCTTATTTGGAGGCCTAAACATATTTCAAACTCGTTCAATTTTTGCAGGCCTATCAGTCCCGGCGAAAAATTATGTATTTTAAGGGTCTCGCAAATGGGCGGGGCGAAATGGCTCAATAGCGCCATCTACAGAGTACCCCCGACAGCAGGTTTCTCCGATATGCATGAAATTTGGTACACAGATAGATCATGGCCAGACGCACAAAAAAGGTTGTAGGGACCAATATCCTAAACCTAACAGGAAGTCCGCTATTTTCGATTTTGTGGTCATTTTTGGCGTTTTGCACATGTATTTGACCGAACTCGTCCTACAGAATTACTCGGATTGACTTCAAACTTGGTTTGGGTGAGCTTGACTACCTTCTGATCAAAAGTTGTTAAAAGGTCTCGCAGATTCTCAAGGGCACGCCTGCTGTGGAAGGTCAAATTTTGACATTTCGCCATAAAACAGGAAATCGCTATAACTTTTGGGTACATGCTCCAATGTGGACAAAACTTCAAGTGTGTGATAGTAGTCATGCCCTGAACACATCTGAATAAGAACATTTAGTGAAACTGTAGCGCCCCCTGCTGGTGAACAAAAATGTCTTACTTTAGACTTTGTCATGCCGCTCCAAGCACGTTGCCCATATCTACATAAAATTTGGCCAGGGAGACCTTAACAAGTTGGTAAGGCTATATTACGAAAGTTGTGGCATTTCGCCAAAGGGTGTCGCCTTGAGAGCGCGGCGAATTTTGATGTTTTGCCATGACACATCAAAATGCTATAACTCTCGTCCAGAAGGTCCAATCTGGACCAAATGTACAATGATTGATCAGTGTCCCGCCCAGGACATATATGCAAAAAATCTTTTGTGACAGTCATAGCGCCACCTGCTGGTAACAGGAAATGAATATTTTACATTTTGGGGTGCTGCTCTAAGCACGCTGCTCATATTCAACTCAAATTTCGTATGAAAGGTCTTAAGATGTTGTTGATGCCATATTATCAAGATTGTGGCGTATTGTGAAACGGCGTTGCTCTGAGAGCGTGACGAAGGATGACCTTCGCCAAGACACATGACGTGGCCTTAAGGTCAGTTTACTTGATCGGCTCTGGATGAAACTTTGTATGTTAGTTAACAGTTAGGTCATGAACATATGGTATGAATTTGGGAAGTGGGCGTGACTAACCGGTTTGGCCACGCCCTTTAAACAGCACCCCCCCGCAGCATGTTTAACCGAGGTGCATGAAATTTGGTACACACATGTATCACTCCAGGACGCACAAAAAAGTCTCTGGGACCCATAGGCCAAACCTGACAGGAAGTCAGCCATTTTGAATTACGTGGTCAAGTCTGGACCAAACTTGACATATTTGATACTTGTCCAACACCAAACACATCTATATGACAAAATGCTATAATAGACATAGCGCCACCTGTTGGTGACAAGAATGACATGTTTCAGACTTTCAGGTACTGCGCCAAGTACGTTGACCATATCCAACTCAATTCTACTCAAACAAGTCTTCAGACCATGTTCATGCTATATTGTGAAGATCTTGAGACCACGTCAAACGATGTTGCCCTGAGAGCGTGGCCAAAGTTGATGTTTCGCCAAAACACAGGAAGTGGCCCTAACTTCACTTTACTTGGTCAGATCTGCATGAAATTTGTCATGGTCATTGCTAGTCAAAACCTGAACATATGATATGATTTTCCTTGATGGGCGTGTCAATATGGCTTGGCCACGCCCTCTCTTAACAGTAGCCACCATAGGGCATCTCACCAATATGCACGAAAATCACTGCACCCAGGTAACATACCCAGCTGCACAAAAAAGTCTCTTGGACCCATAGGCTAAACCCACCAGGAAGTCTACTATTTACATTTTTGTGGTCAATTTGCTGTCTCACCATCAAACAGGAAAATGCTCTACCTTTGGTATAAATAGTCTGATCTGCACCAAACTTCACAAGTATGACCAAAGTCTCACCTTGAAATCATCCACATGACTATCAGGAGTGAAAATAATTGTACCACGGAATGGACACAGACAGAACCTCTAATTCCTCCTCCAGGATAGGAGGCCGCGGTTGCCGGCGTCCTGAGTGTCGTGGGGGATGCGCTTGTTGGCGCGCCGAGTCACCGGCACCCCGAGTTGCGCGGGGGTGCGAGGGCCCGTTCACAGCTGCTTGCAGCTTTAATTATACACTATTTTTATTCTTCCGTTGATAAAAGTGGTGCTGCAGGCTAAACCGTGCAAGGGAGGGTGGTGCAATTTGGAGGGGTGGTCCAGACCCATGCACGTACCTCAGAAGCAAAAATTGACATATGTCCGCCAGCAGGGGTGCTATAACCAAGGGAAACACGTTATGCGCGATTAAGTAAAAGATATCATCAGGCACCGCGGGCGATGCCATTGATTCCAGAGGGTTAAACAACTTTCGCCATGGTCGCAGAGTGGGCTAACGTTAATGTAATAGCTGCTCGTGTTGGTTAATTGGTGCCAAATGCCTCCGCTTGCCGGTCTACTATATTCAAATATTTTCTATATCCGGGAAACCGGGATCCCGGCCTTCAACCCTAGCTCTCACTCTGATTCCGTGTTCGTAATCACCTTCTTCTCTCAGGCTTCAGGGTGGGGGTTTTATCTTCTCCCTCAGTGTCCTACGTGCAATATTTTCAGTCAGACTACCGGCCCAGATACTAGCCGAAGTTCCTCGGCATAACGCTGGACTCAGTCGCCATGAAAGCGTCCCTCCCGCTTGAAACGTTACAGCGCATCCACGAGATATCCAACTCCCTTCGTGCATCCGAGAACATCACTGAGCAGCAGCTGCGCTCCCCCCTCGGGCACTTAAACTTCGCCATGCGCATTATTCCACAGGGGCGCTCTTCATCTCCTGCCTGCTAGACATGGCATCTTCAGTACCCAATCTGCACGATACCATCTCCCTAGACGTCGGGTGCCGCTCAGACTTGCATTCTGGTCACGCTTTTTCGATAACTGGAACGGCATCACCTCTTCTATGATGAGCTCGTGCATTCATCCGATTCCCTCATGTTTTTTTTTGTTTGTTTGTTTGTTTTTTCACGGATGCACCACATCCGTGGGTTTTGGGGGATTTTATCAGGAGCGGTTCTCCAGCCCTTGGCCTCCCTCTTTTCCTCACGTCGCCCCGAGCCTATTCCCGTCCCACCTATTCACCAGCTAATGCCGTATTAGATCATAACCCTATCATCATCATAACCATAGATTTGTAGAGTCAGCCAGGGTTCACATGAGACAGTTAGCCACCCCTTTGTCATAACTTATGATTTGCATGGGAAACGTTGCATTGTTTTGTATGTCCATCATCATACCACTAAAGCCATTCCTTTTAAATCAATGCCCAGATATCTGAAATCCGGTCTAAACTTGCACCTCCTCTCCATTGCTCCTCACTCCAGACCATTTTCCTCTATCCAAATCTTGGTTTGATAATTATTTCAACAGTTCTCATTAAGAGCAACTCCTCAGGGCATTCATTCAGGATAGACGCAGCTACATCTGCTGCTAATCAAGGCATTCCCTCCTCATCATTACAACAACTCGGGCACTGGTCATCTTCAGTTTAAACGTCCTACAATCGCCCGACATCAGCACCATCATCGCAAATCAGCGGTCTCTGCCTCCTAATGGCGAGTCATAATCGGCATATAACTGGTGGTGGTCTAAACATGTCACTAATCTCGCACGTAATCATGCACGCTTCATGCCATCATGCTGAGCTCATTTTTCCTCACGTTCGGTTCTGCTCCAGCTGCCAAGGAGCTCGCATCAGCGCAGAGATACGAGTACACCCATCATTGCTGTTAATCATTCTCATGCACGCTAATCAATCACGCCGTGACTATTGATCACTGGTACGCTCAGTGTTGCAGCATCCCAGGTGATTCTGCCTCGGCTCATACAGTCCATACATAGCGCAAGCTTGTGCGCTCCCACACTCCTCAAAGCTCATATCTATTCATGGTCTCGAGTGACCCCGCCTTCATTCACACCTCATAAGCACCTCAGCACACTATTTTTTGCATTTTCACTCACACTCCATTCTGCACCCCTCAGCCCATGGTCGCATGACCCCGCCTTCATCCACACCTCATTTGCACCTCAGTCCCGCGGCGATCGGGACCTCCCTGCACCTCTGACACCTGCTCATACGACGGCATACGACGGAGCAGTACACTAGATCAGACTAGGGTCTCACAACATATGGTAACTCATACGGTCCGTGACCCCGCCTTCATCCACATCCCATATGCATATCATGACCCCATCCGCACCTCACCAGGCTAGCCAGTGCATGCATACTCATTCTGGTGCAAACGTGCACTCACAAGCAGGCCGCCGAGCCATCATCGCAAACGAGCAAGCGCTCAAAAGCAGCAACGAGCACTCACAAGCAGGCCACTGAGCCATCATCGCAAGCGAGCAAGCGCTCAGAAGCAGCATCAAGCACCTTCTCACGAATCACGTTGTACTACTTATTCACTGCGATTTCAGTTCACTCCACACCTAAGCTTCTTGCGATTCCGATGCTGCATGGCATATTATGCTTGCTAATAACCATGTTAATCTCTCCCATCTAATAGATTCGTTTTCCATTGGTAAGGTAAGGATTGCATTTCGTCCCTCCGGTACGTAACCTATCGTTTCTGTATTTCCTCTTCTTTGGGGGGTATCTAATCTATTCATAATTCACGTTCCCCCTTTATCATGAGCTTTTCACCATGGGGTCTAAACGCAAAAGACTTTACTCCAAGCTTGTGTTTTATCAATAAATTCGTTGCATTGAATGAGTCTCCTCTGAAATGAAGCTCAGCGTAAATTCAATCAGAGAGACCTTCCCCGCTTCACTATTTCATTCACTATTTCATTCACTCTCCAGCTCTCAACCTATCAGTGGATCGGGGGCGTTCCCCGGATCTAACCAATCTTCGTTCGACACAAGTTATCTCTCAACCAATCACATCGTAGCTGTCAAAATTTAACCTGCTCTCTCTCTCCTGCGTCAGCTGTCATCGCAGATTCATCGCATCCCTCCCCCACCCCAGGCTCCTCCAATCTCGCGGCAGTCCGGGCAGGATTCCTGGTCATCATTCGTAATCTCCCGCGGCCACTCCTCTCCGAGTCACCCTCTTCACATCACCGAGGCACCTCCTCGTCAGCCGGCGGCGCTCCCCTCATCCAGAACCACACCTCGCAGCCCAGTCATCATGTTCTCCCCCTATTACCACCACCAGTGTCTAGACCCCATGGGGGGTATCTAATCTATTCATAATTCATGTTCCCCCTTTATCATGAGCTTTTCACCATGGGGTCTAAATGCCAAAGACTATACTCCAAGCTTGTGTTTTATCAATAAATTCGTTGCATTGAATGAGTCTCCTTTGATTGAAATAGTGTGGGAGTTATAAGCCAAAAGGTGTTTCCCTTGATTATAGCACCCCCTGCTGGCAGCCATATGTCAATTTTTGCGACTGAGGTCCCTGCAGGGGTCTGGACCAACCCTCCAAATTGCACCACCCTCCCATGCACGGTTTAGGCTGCAGCACCACTTTTATCAACGGAAGAATAAAAATAAAAATCTGAACAAAAACAATAGGGTTCCCAGCACCGCTGGTCCTGGGAAACGCGTATGCAAGCATATGCATTTCCCAGGCCCCGCGGGCTTGGCCCCCTAATAATAGAGAAAAATAAAAATCCGAACAAAAAAAATAGGGTTCCCAACACCACTGGTCCTGGGAAACGCGTCCCCTAGCTTGGCCCCCTAACTAGAACTGCAAGCAGTTATGAACGGGGGCCAAGCCTCCCCGCGCGACTCGGCCCCCGGCTTTCCTCCATTCCACGGAACACGAATAAAGCCAATTGTAAATCTGGATCGCCTGCATGCCAATGCGCTCAGGCTGTGAGGGCCCGTTCGGTGCTGCTTTATTGTAATGGCAAGAGCACTGGAAGCGTGAAAGGCTGAATGTGTTTGTTTTAATAAGCCACGCCCACTTTGACCAAACATTACTAAACTTTAGGGCTGGCCTTGCGAGTGACTCCACATCATGCTCACCCAATTTCATGCGAATCTGATCAACTTTGATGTCACATTTTGGTTCTCTGTTTATAGCGCCCCCTATGCGCAAATTTAGGCCAAATTTGGCAGACTCCCTCTGGTTGACCTCGGAATGAAGTGAATTTAGTTTGATGTTGATAGCTTTTATTTTGACAACGATAAGCAACCGTATGTGTTTTTTAGCTAGCGGAAAACATTTTCTTTTATTTATAAGTACCGCATTTTTTGGAATAGCAAAATTCTTTTGATATATTTTGATCAGGGTTGTGTGGAGATTTTATGTGCAAAGTTTCGTGCAGATGGACCTTAAACCCTAGGAGGAGTTCGAAAAAGTAGGTTTTTGATGTGTAGGGATTTACAAAGAGGAATCTGCTGTCGGAGTGGGCGTGGCCTATGTCAGACGATGCGGATCTATTCAGGGAACACGTGGATATAAAGTTTGTGAAGATGCGATTTGAAATGCGGAAGTTACAGGCCAAAATGCGTTTGCGTCCGTTACAGCGCCATCTAGTGGATTAGAGGCACAATTTTTGGTATCCTTGGTCGGTGTATTATTCTATATATATCCTGTAAATTTCACAGCCCTCAGCATAATACTTGAGCTGAGATGAAAGTTTGTTGTTTATCTCGTAATAAGCCACGCCCACTTTGACCAGTCGTGATTATCTTCAAGATATGGCCGCAGGACTGAACAAGCATCATACCCACCAAATTTCATAAAAATCTGCGTTTCCGTTTAAGAGATATAAATGTCCCATATTTGCAGCGCTCCCTAGAGGCCAAAATGATTCAACTTTGGCTGATAGCCCCAGAGTCTCATGCCAATCAAGGATCTCATATTTGGTGTTGTTACCATTTATTTTGACCGAGATATGCAACTGTTGGCATTTTTCTAGCTAGCTAGAAATATTTATTTGTCAATAATTTGTGCAGATTTTAACCGAACAAAATTCTTTTAATAAGTTTACATCAAGTCCAGCTGCCGTGTCTATGTGCCAAATTTCACACTGATTAGACAAAACCCCAAGGAGGAGTTCGAAAAAATAGGTTTTTCAGTTTTCACGATTTTGCGGAAAAAAAACTTGTAGGCGGGAATGGGCATGGCCTAGCCCAGGTGATTCAGGGCTATTCATGGAATCTCGACATATGAGGCTTTTGAAGGTGTGGCATACAGTATGTTGTGGGAGTTAGAGCCCAAAAGGTGTTTCCCTTGCTTATAGCCCCCCTGCTGGTGAACATATGTCATTTTTTGCAGCTCAGGTCCGGGCAGGGGTCTGGACCAACGGTCCAAATTGTACCACCCTCCCTTGTACGGTTTAGCCTGCAGCACCACTTTTATCTACGGAAAAATTAAAAATAATAACTAGAACTGCAAGCAGTTATGAACGGGGGCCAAGCCTCCCCGCGGGACTCGGCCCCCGGCTCTCGCCGAACCCATGGAATGCGAATAAAGCTGATCGTGAATCAGGATTGCCTGCATGCCGAGACGCTCAGGCCACGAGGGACTGTTCATCGCTGCTTTATTGTAATTGGAAGAGCACTGTAAGTGTGAAAGGCTGAATGTTTCTTGTAACAAGCCACGCCCACTTTGACCAAACATGACTAAACTTTACAGCTGGCCTTGGGAGTCACGCCACATCATGCTCACCAAATTTCGTGTGAATCCGACGAACTTTCATGTCACTTGATGTTTCTCTGTTTATAGCGCCCCCTATTAAGGAGTCGTTATTAACTTCAAGTTCTGGCCTCAGGAGTGAGCTACCATCATTCCTACCAAATTTCGTAAAAATCGGTCTTACCATTTAAGAGATATAAATGTACCATATTTGCAGTGCCCCCTAGTGGCCAACATTAGCCAAATTTGGCTCATACACCCACAATCAAATGCCAAACAAGGATCGGTAACGCTTTATATTAAGGTCCTTCTAATAAGCATTTATTAATAGGTAATAAGGCCCTTATAAGTGTGTATAAGATGCTTATTAACATTAGTATGCCTTTATAAGACTATATAATGTATTAATAGTCTCATTATATTATGTTAATAACAGACTATAACAGATTTATAATAACTTATAAGAAACTTGTTAACTTGTTTGTTGATGCTTAAGAACATTAATAAAATCCTCATGAGCATCTTATAATTGTTCATAATAACATTATAAACACATATATTGATGCAACTTTGTCCTTGTCCTGCCTTTATTAATCTTTTTTGTTTGATTTATTAACATTAATATATACTTAATTGCTCATCTATTATAAGTTAACTATGCGCTTGTTAACAGTTAACTGTGCTTTTTGCAGCTACCGGATCTAAAGCGAGAACAGTGCCTTATAGAAGTCTAATAAATCTTCTATTATGCATTATTATGCTTTTAAGAATATTTTATTGCTGCTTTATCAAAATAAAATGTGCTTTATTATGCCCTCATTATCAGTTAACTATGCGCTTGTTAACAGTTAACTATGCTTTTTGCAGCTACCAGATCTAAAGCGAGAACAGCGTTTGCGTCCGTTACAGCGCCACCTAGTGGAGTAGATTTGGTGGGGCTGTTCGGTCTGCAATTCTATATATACCCTGTAAATTTCAGCGCCCTCAGCATAATACTTGACCTGAAATAAATGTTTGTTTTTTATCTCGCAATGAGCCACGCCCACTTTGACCAGTCGTGACTACCTTAGAATTATGGCCTCAGGAGTGAGCCGGCATCATACCCACCAAATTTGGTAAAAATCGGCGTTACCATTTAAGAGATATAACGTTCCCATATTTGCAGCGCCCCCTAGTGGCCAACATTAGCCAAATTGGGCTGATAGCCCCAGAGTCCCATGCCTACCTAGGATCTCAGACTTGGTGGCATTAGGATTCATTTTCACCGAGATATGCAACTGTTCATGTTTTTATAGCTAGCTAAAAAAAAAAGATTTGTTAATAATTTGCACATATTTTGAGGGAACAGAATTCTTTTGATAACTTCAGATCAGGTCCAGGTGAAGACTCTCCCTGCCAAATTTCACAGTGATTGATCAAAATCCCTAGGAGAAGTTCGAAAAAGTAGGTTTTCCAGTTTTCGCGATTTTGCGGAAAAAAATTATAGGCGCAATTGGGCGTGGCCTAGCCCTGGAAATTCAGGGCTATTAAAGGAATCGGAGGATATGAGGCTTTTGAATGTACGACATAGGTTGTCAGAGTTATAGGCCAAAACGTGTTTCCCTTGGTTATAGCGCCCCCTGCTGGCAGGCATATGTGATTTTTTGCCTCTGAGGTCCCTGCAGGGGTGTGGACCAACATTCCAAATTGCACCAACCTCCCTTGCACGGTTTAGCCTGCAGCACCACTTTTATCTACGGAAGAATAAAAATAAGGAGGGGGAAAAAAAAAAAAAAAATCCGAACAAAAACAATAGGGTTCCCAGCACCGCTGGTCCTGGGAAACGCGTATGCTTGTGCATACGCGTCCCCCAGGCCCCGCGGGCTTGGCCCCCTAATAATAATAAAAATCTGAACAAACGCAATAGGGGTCCCAGCACCGCTGGTCCTGGGCTTGGCCCCCTAACTAGAACTGCAAGCAGTTATGAACGGGGGCCAAACTTCCCCGCGCGACTCGGCCCCCGGCTCTCGCTGAGCCCACGGAACGAGAATAAAGCCGATCGCAAATCTGGATCGCCCGCATGCTGACATACGCAGGCTACGTATGCCAAATTTGGCTCACCCACCCAGAGTCACATGGCAACCTAGGATCTCAGATTTGGTGTTGTTAGCTTTTATTTTCACCAAGATATGCAACTGTTCGCGTTTTTATAGCTAGCTAGAAAAATTTATTCGTTAATAATTTGCACATATTTTGACCGAGCACAATTCTTTTGATAACTTTAGATCACGTCTGACTCATGACTGGACTGGGCAAATTTCACACTGATCAGGCAAAACCCCAAGGAGGAGTTCGAAAAAGTGGGTTTTCCAGTTTTTGCGATTTTGCAGAAAAAAATTATAGGCGGAAATGTGCGAGGCTAGGCCCAAGTGATTCATGGTAATTGATCGAATCTGGGGTTATGAGGTTTTAGAATGTGCGACTTATGGCGTGGGAGTAATAGCCCAAAATGCATTGCCCTTGGTTATAGTGCTGGTACACATGAGTCATTTTTTGCAGCTGAGGTAGGTGCAGGGATCTGGACCAAGCCTCCAAATTGCAGCACCCTCCCTTGCACGGTTTAGGCTGCATTACCACTTTTAGCGGTAGAAAAATAAAAATAAGTAACTACTAGAACTGCAAGCAGTTATGAACGGGGGCCAAGCCTCCCCGCGCCACTCGGCCCCCGGCTCTCGCCGAACCCACGGAACGTGAACAAAGCCGATCGTAAATCTGGATCGCCTGCATGCCGATGCGCACAGACCACAAGGGCCCGTTCATCTCCGCTTCATTGTAATGGGAAGAGCACTGGAAGTGTGAAAGGCTAAATATATTTTTTGTAATAAGCCACGCCCACTTTGACTAAACATGACAAAACTTTACGGCTGGCCTCGGGAGTGACTCCAGATGGGGCTCACCAAATGTGGTGTGAATCTGATCAACTTTGATGTCACTTTTTTTTTCTTTGTTTATAGCGCCCCCTATCGGCTAATTTGGGTCAAATTTGGCACAGAGCCTCTGTTTGACCTCAGAAACAAGTGTTTCGAGTTTCATGTTGATAGCTTTTACTTTGACAAAAATATGCAAGGGTGTGTGTTTTTTAGCTAGCGGAAAAAATTGTTTATTTATAAGTACGTCATTTTTTGGAGTAGCAACATTCTTTTGATAACTTTTGCTCAAGCCAGTCTCGAGATTGTATCTACAAAGGTTCATGCAGATAAACCTTAAACCCTAGGAGGACTTCGAAAAAGTAGGTTTATGATTTGTAGGGATGTCCAAAGAGAAATATGCTGTGGGAGTGGGCGTGGCCTATGTCGGAAGATGCGGCTCTACTCAGGGAATATATGGATATAAGGTTTGTGAAGATGCGATTTGAAATGTGGAAGTTACAGGCCAAAATGCATTGCATCCGTTACAGCGCCACCTAGTGGAGCAGAGACACAATTTCTGGTATGGGTGGTCTGTGTGCTATTCTATATATATCCTGTAAATTTCACAGCCCTCAGCATAATACTTGAGCTGAAATAAATGTCTGTTGTTTATCTTGTAATAAGCCTCGCC
>JAJHUR010100843.1:0-25225 GCA_027495735.1 Lutjanus campechanus | reverse complement strand
CTAAACCAACAGGATGGTCGACATTTATCACAGCTGTAAGAGGAGAGAACCTCACACTTATGCATTAGCTCTGTCTCACCAGGGCAGAGAGACACAAAAATGATAGGAGAGTCGACTTTACAGATTCAAAGGACATTCGGCTTTACAGATGCAGAGTTTGAGGCTCCTCAGATGAGGCCATGCATCTTCAGCAGAGGCTGTCTCCCCTCTGTATTATCTAAATCCTCCTCGACCCGCAATCTGTCGGGAAATACAATAGATTCGCTGACTAGGGGGAACAACTGATAATGAAAAAGGATAAGAATGAATATTGGAATTTCTCTTTGTGTTACATTTTACAAGGTCTGAGCTGCTGCACAAACAGACTCTTAAAAGTCTGCATGATGTATGATGTCACTGCCACCAGCCTGTAGTCACTGGGTATGCTGGGTCATCACTTCTTTGGCTCGGGGCTGCGCTGCAGACTGCCAGAGGGTTCTGAGAGAGCGTTACAAAGTTTGATGTCTGGATATAATTTGAGGCCAACTGTGACATAAGGGCTCAAAGTAAGAAATGTTGTAAGAAGTGTAGCCAAAAACACTTTCATAGGAGTTATGCCTAATTGAGTGAGACTGGGTGAGTGTGGCAGAATTTTCTGCAGACATTTTACAATATACAAGCTACTCTGGGTGATGGCATGAGCTGCCATTTAACACACATTTTTATGCATATCTCTAATGCTATATTATGTATCATATCCACATTTAAATGTCTAAAAATGCAAGACATATATATTTTATTAAGCTGTGTAATTACTTAATCCAAAACTATGGTCAAACCTGGAAGAATCCTTAATTTATTCAAGGTACCAGTGCGTCTCCTACAAGCCGCTAACATCTGTGAAAACGTGGAATACATCGGACATGTCAGAGAGTGAGAAAGGAAGTTAGCTAACGTGGCTAAACGTACAGAAACGTAAGATTAATACAATTTTTACATTATCTTGTCCATGGTCAAGATTCCTGCCTGAGCTACACTTAGATTTTAACTAACAATGGTAGTTGTGGTTGAAGACAACAATTCCCATGATCCCACGCTCCTTTTGTTATTGTTTTAACGTGAGAGGGAGCCATAGCAGAAGAACTTATGTGTTGCGCATTTAAATTTCAAATGTAATTTTCAGTGATAGTTTTGATACTTTAATTTGATAAGTCCTATCAAATCATTTGAGACATGATGAGTATCATGTGACTACAACACTGATATTCAGATCAAATGTTTTTTTTAAAGTGTTTTTTCGATGGTATGACAGTGATTCTGGAGATGTAGATGCTGTTTTCCAGCTGAAATTCAATGAAATTCAGCCAAACATTGTTGACAGTGCAATAAATATCACCTTTGTGGAGCTTAAAATGCCAAAGTTTAGTTGACACTGTGTCAGAGAGGTGTTGATTCAAGGTATTTGGAGGCAATAGTTCTTTTGTGCATTTTATCTCAACTACAGTCTCAAAAATTCCCCATCAGATGAGTCAAGATGTCTCTGACAGTTCATTATAACTACTTATCCTTTGCAGGGTCGTGGGAGTTTGGAGCTGATCCCAGCTGACATTAGGCAAGAGGCGATGTGCACCATGTTGCTGGTTCACGTAGACACAACCATTCACACTCACATTCACACCTACGGGCAGTTTAGAGTCACCAATTAACCTATTAACCTGCATGTCTTTGGACTGTGGGAGGAAGTCGAGAGGCAGCAGTGCTAACCACTGCACCAATGAGCTGCAGCGTTGGCAGTGTCAACAAAAAGAAGAATTTATCGCAGGACTCCTGGAATCTGATTAGCCCCATGTGCCCCCCCATTATCCTAAAGTATTATTGGCTATCTGCCCTGTTAGAGGCGGTGCCTTAGTTCAAACCAGTTTTTTTCTGTTTGACAAGAATTTATAAATGTGCATTGTTTTCTTTTGTATTTATTTATTCATCATTTTTCCAAAACAGGGGTTGTATGTTCATTGTAGTTCCCTTTATGCTACTCGCAAAAACAATAACCACAGACAAAAAACTATATACAGCAAGTGGGTGAATTAATAATAAATCATAAAAATTTAACTATTTTTCATGGTGATATGCTGTGGATGATTTTAGAAGTCTCATAGCTCACAGTAAAGAAACACGATTGAGGCACAATTCCTTTTTTGAGGACTTAAAGAATAAAGTGTTGAAGGTTTATATTATATTTGCGTGGTGACACTCTATTGGGTTGTGATTGGTGGGATTATTTGTCTTTCTGCAGCAGTATACAGCCCCCTCTATCCTCAGACCCTCAATTCCGATAAGGAAAAACTCCCTGCAAAAAACCTTAAGCAAGGGGGGGACCATTAAAAAGAGCAATGGGGGGGATCCAACATGGAGAGACATGCAATAAGCTGTAACTCGTCTTGTCGTTTCAGACTCTATCATTTCCTGCCTGACCAGTAGAAGTCCTCAGTCAGTTCCCACCAGTCCCCAGTCACCTGATCATCACCTGCCAGCACACCTGTCCCTCAGTCCCTGTAATTAGACACATCCCTCTGCCAGACGGTTCAATGTGGCTTTATGTCATTGCGTTTCAGCCATCTTTTCCTCCTCTGCCTGCTTGCTTGTAAGTTTTGATCTCTGCCTGTTTTATCCGCCTGCCTGCTCCCATTTGGTCGTGTTTGCCTTTGCTGACTGTCAACTTCTGTCCTGAAAATAGACCAGATAAACCCCCAGTTTTTATTTAACCTGCTCTGCCTTTGTGTTCAGCTTTGAGACACATAACACTAACCAGAGACTATGACAACAAGTGGATCCTTTAATGATCATCACTGTTGCCAGATTGGGCTGTTTTATTTTGCACTGTGCAGACTTACATACCTGGGCAGGCGGAGAAGATCTGGGATGGTTTAACATGAATTGGGCTGTTTTTTAAAATACATTTAAAACACAGTACATCAACAGATACTCATAAATTGCATTCCTGTAGTTACACAAATACATCCAGTGTATCCCTCATATCCATAAGCTACCACCCACCCACGACTTACCTTATGAACACACACAAGCTGGAGTGTTTTCAGAAATCTGTATTTGCATTGTAACAGAAACTTTATGCATGCAACATTAGAATATCGTTATATGTTTGCCTCTTTTTCTCTCTCCTTCTGATGTTATTTGAACTGTCCCTTTGTTGTTATTTTTTAATATTTCTTTTAAGGCAGATGAAAAAAATGGGGGAAAAAAACTTTCATAGTTGCACTGTAGCCTCATGGTTGTTCTGGTGCACTTGAGAACACATGAATTGTTGTTTTATCATTATGTCATGCTGAAACATTGTGATGAGCCAAAGTACTGTTCTGTGTAAATTCACAGACAATTATAACCCCAATCCCAGTGTAGTTGGGATGTTGTGTAAAACGTAGCTAAATAAACACAGAATGCAATGATTAGCAAATCCTTTGTGACCTATACTTAACTGGATACAGTATGAGGACATGGTATTTAATGTTCAATCTGATTAACTTTGTTATTTATTTATTAAAATAGACACTCAGCATGCAGCGAGTTTCAAAAAAACTTGGGACAGCGGCAACAAAACTCTGGAAAAGCTGTGGAATGGGCTGACGCAAGGTGGGAAAATGTCCACATTTCAAATTGTTTTCAGAAGTCATGGATGTTGTGTCCTCCGAGCTAAAAAGGATAAGGACCATCCAGGTTGTTACCAACTTCAAAAGCCAGCATCTGTGGGTAACTGTCACATCTGTGAGGACCCCATTAATTCTGAAGGGTACATACAAGTTTTGGAGCAACATACGCTGCCATCCATCCAACATCTTTTTCATAGACGGGCCTGATTATTTCAGCAAGACAACGCACATTCTGTAAGTGTTACAACAGCATGGCCTCGTAGTAAAAGAGTTCGGATGCTAGACTGACCTGTCTGCGGTCCAGACCTGTCTACCACTGAGAATATGTGGTGCATTACGAAGCATAAAAGAATCACTTTTTTTTTGCAAATCATTGCATTCTGTTTATATTTACAATGTGAGCTGCTTTTGAGTGATTCATGGGCTGGAAAACATTAAACCAACCTGGCAACACTGATGAGCGTGCTGTCTTAAATAGATGAATATAGTAACAAGGTTTGCAGTAACATAATACCGTTCAGTGCAGAAGTCACTCTGAGTTTTCTGCAGTCACACGAAGCCCATTTTGTACCTGATTGCTGAGTCACTTTGAGTCAAGCACAGTTTGGTTTGCCAGACTGGAATCTAATCCCAACTTGGTCAATTTAGCTCAAAGTTGGATGCACTTTATCGCAAATTAGCTTGTTAAATGTTTGTAGTGTACTGTTGAATTCAAATTTTACCCAATACCCAGACTGAGAGGATGAAAACAGACGCTTCAACAGCTCACACGGCAGAGAAAGAAAATATCTGGATTGCATTGCAGCTTTAGTGCCATAAGAGGGAGGTCACCAACAACAACTTGCTGAATTTTTTTAATGAGACTGTCCTATGTGAGTAGGTGGAGTTCTTCTCTTTAAAATGATTTAATGTAAATGCATCCATGCCACAAAAGACTTTGAATCAAAACAGTGACACACCCTAAACCCATATGACTTCATTTTCCATTTTCTTTTTCTTTTTTTTGTGTCTGACACCACATAGAAATTCCCTCTGCAGAATAATGTCACAGGGCAGCCGCTCTTATGCTTCTCCAGGCTGCTCCTCTGCTCTCTGACAGTATATTACCTTTTTAAGCGGGGTTAGCTCTGCAGGTTTATTGTATAAAACTGCAGCTGCACAAATGCCGGTGCATCTTATTACTGTCGGAGTCGAGGATAAAATTTGTAATTGTGAAATCTTCAGAAACTTTGGAGCAACACGGAGACAAGGACTCGGTGACAGACGTCAAATTATGTTCTTTCAATTTCTCAGTGTTATTACTGAGGTGAGATACAGACACCATGAGCAGTGAGGCATTTCTCCACATCATAAATCAGGCTGATGCACATTGCAGACCTTGGTTTATGTAAGGCTTATGTAACAGTTGTTCACTCTGTTTTTGTATTATAATTCTATATTTTATTTTATAAATAAATTGGGTATACAAACCAACTTTTAGCAACGAATTTACCACTTAAAACTTGTTCTGCTCAGTCTTTATTTATGCAGGTCACAACCCTGAATAATCACTCATGCAGTGGAAAAATGAGCACAGGACTCCTCAGTAGGTGATGGTGTAACGTCTGCCGTTTCCACTGGAAAGATATACACACATTGAGTGGAATTGTGGGTTTAGCAAATTAGATCACTCTTAACATGTTAGTTCTTGAGATATAAAATCATACTCATCCTTCCCTTGGGGTATTTCCCTTTGTGACTGTAGCATCTTAAGCTCCCTGGAAAAACTGCTATCATTACATTTGAATGGAATTTCTTGGATCCACATATTAAAATGTGCCTCCTACTTTAAAAAACTACTGTTGCACTGTGAGAGAACTGGAATATATTTGCAGTATGTCTTTTGTTTCCCAAGTATATTGTAAAAATGTGAGCAAATTATAGGTCTGGGCTGTAACAAGGGTGGTCAGCTCTCATTACTCAACAGGTGACCATGGCATGTATTTTTATTTCCTTTGTACTAAACTGGACTTGTCATCTGAAGCCAGCAGGGGACTGAAAAACAGGTGGTCACTATTTAAAAGGAAGCTGAGCATGTTTTCGCCTCCTGAATTCAGCTTGCAGGCTTTGTGCTGCCAACTACAGTACACAGACCAGACGTTATGCTTTATTTCTGGTACTGGATAATGACCTTTTGTCATATAGCTAAATGAAATGTGGAACAATTGCAGATAAAAAAAAGCAATTAAAGCCTTTTAAATCAAATTCATTTTTTATTCTTAGATATGTTTCTATGGGGATAACATGGAGGGTAAAGTGGGCAGAAGTCTGTTGACAACAAATCACTGATGTGGCCTACTTTTGTGCTGTATTATTGGCAGCAGTGGAAGGAGTTTTCAGATACTTTGCTTCAGTAAAAATGACAACACCCTGCTGTGAAAGCATTAGTTATCAAGTCCTGCACTCAAACTGTTAAACAAATATTATCAGCAAAATGTACTTAATGTATTAAAAGCAAAAGTAATCAGCAGCAGAATGACCCCTATATCATTATATTGGATCTTTATTATTGGTGCATAAACCTGTAAGAAGTATTTTAATGTCAGCAGTTGAGCAGTTAAATCTATAACAGAGCATCATATTTTGGAAGCTAATCTCACGTTTTGTAAGTAAGATCTTCAGCTATACAGTAACCACAGCTGTGTGTAACAGCTGTGTAAAAGGTGTAACAGAATATTGAAATACTGACACAAAGTATTCATTAAAAATGAGCTCAATCTTTAACACCTACAGCAATAAAATGCAACATACACATTAATGCAGCAGAAATATTAATCCAAAAACATAATAATAGTAAAACACTGCAGAATGACTACTTTTACTTCTCATACTTTAAGTATACTTTGCTTATAAGTAACCTTTTGAAGGCAGGACTTTTACTTATAGTGGAGCATGTTCATAGGGTGGTATTATTAGACTGCTTTTACTTAAATAAGAGGATCAGAATACTGAATTAGTTAGTATTATTATTATTATCGCCAACCGCGTGTGAGTGACTTGGAGCTTGTCTGCAGCTAATCTCTCATATAACTGGACCCATAAACCTTAATTTCTATGTGCAGATTTAAGACTGTATGCCCAATTGCCTCTCATGGTTGCAATGATTGAAAAAGTTTCCTAAATCTTGAAAAACCTATATATAAAATCTATACTGACTTCTGACTTCTCACGCCTCTTAACCAGCTGGTAGGTGCCACATGTTATCAACAAATGCTTGGCTTAAACAAGGTTACCATTGTTGGGGAATAACTAGTTACACATAGCTACTACATGTAATTAAATTCCAAAATAAATTGCAATATGTTGCAGTTACTGAGGAAAAGCCTTACTGGCCCATAGAGGCAGCCAAATAACTGTAACAATCTGGCTGTTCAGAATAACCGTAAATCAATCAGGAATCAGGAGTTTCATGACACCAACTTGTACTTTGTGAACTTTGTGAAATATGAGACCAGACACTGGACTGTAATCTTAAAATTAACAATCTTTGTTTTTTCAGTTTATTATTTTATTATCATAATTGTTTGGAAAACCTATATAAAACCTTTATATAATCTACAGTTTCCTTAACCAGTCAGTGGAGCCCACAAGTCATAAACTACTGCAAGGGTAAAACATGGCTTATCTACTTGCAGTGCTGGGGAGTAACTAGTTACATGTAACTAGTTACATGTAATTAAAGTACAAAATAAATGTAATTGAAATCTTTTACTGTTACTGGGGAAAAAATATGTGACTAAATTACGAAATAAATGTAATTATAATTTGTTACAGTTACTGAGCAAGAATGTAATTAAATTACAGCTACTAATTACAAATAGTTTACAACCAAATATTCTTTTCTGGTTGCCTGGCGGAGTTCTACACTTGATTGAGTGTACTTTTCTAATCATTATTTTTATTTTATTTATTTATTTATTTATTCATTCATTATTTGTTAGGGAGATGAGGTCCGTTGCATAAGACTGCACTTCCTGACCCCTTCTTTATGTGTGTGCACATAAAAGGGTACTCCTTCCACCACAGCCAGTAACCTATTGATTAATTTTTACAATCCAACATTGGTTTCAAGTTTTATATGTGTGGTCACTTGTGAATTTCTCAGTAGCCTAATAACTTTTTTAACCATCTACGCCAGCTTGTCACGGCTGTGTGAATTAACACAAACTTGGTCTGAGTGAGGCTCTCACAGCTTGGCCCCGCTGGCAGCCTCCTCCAGACTGAATGCAGCCTTTTAAGTGACGGAGGGGCTGTAATTTGAGAGTAGCACGGAGGTATTATTAGCCAAAAGCCGGAGCGCGGCACTTGAGACATCCAGATGTTGCGTTTGAGGCACCAAGTGAAGTCGGGTGTACAACTGTTTTCCACGCTGAAACAAACTTTAATACACTTCTGTCCTGTTCGCCAGCAGAGGATGGAGGCTGACAGGTTCGATTAAAGGAAGAGAAGTGGGCCTGTTGAGCAAATTTCACGCCACTTTTTTTTATCAGTTTGGACAAAGAGGATATTGAGGAGGACGTGAACGCCACAACAAAAGCGTCAACTAACTAACCAACAAATTGCGCACTTTGGACGTTTAAACCTGAGTGAAATGTTTGTGTTCCTGCGCCGGGTTGGAGTTAAATAGTGCCACTCTTCTTTTTTTTTGCCGTGATAACATTTAAAACTGTTAATATTTAATCGTCGTGAGTGTGTTTTAGGACAAGTGGGGGCATGATGGCTTTTCTTCACTTGCTCCTGTGTGCCGGGATGTTATCGCTGCCGATGTGTGGAGCCTTTTTCAGCGGACCGTTACATCCAGAGATGTCCAACGGCACTTTTCATCACTACTTCGTGCCGGACGGTGACTACGAGGAGAACGACGACCCGGAGAAATGTCAGATGCTTTTCAAGATGACCGACGAGCGAAAGTGCGGTCTCGACGAGGACCAGGACGCGGTCATCCGGGACGATTTCACCATCATCAAGAGGCAGATTGAGGACTCGGCCAGGGTGCTGGAGGGCATCGGGAAAAGCATCTCGTACGACCTGGACGGAGAGGACAGCTACGGGAAGTATCTGCGGAGGGAGACGGCGCAGATAAGCGAGGCGTTTACAAACTCGGAGAAGTCTCTGCTGGAGCTGGAGGTGAAATTCAAGCAGAGTCAGGAGAGCGAGCTGAAGGAGGAGCACCGGCTCAACGACGACTTTCTCAACATGATAGTGCACACACGGGACGTCCTGAAGGAGACGTTGGACATTTCTCTGGGACTGAAAGACAAGCACGAGCTCCTGTCTCTGATCATCCGCAGCCACGGTACGAGACTGAGCAGACTGAAGAACGAATATATGAAGTTCTGAGAGAAAATAGTTCCTCCTACACCTCTCATCAATTTTTTTTATTTTTATTTTAATGGTGGAGTGTGACCATGAGACAGGGGCATTGTTGACAAATTTAAGCAATAACATCAGGGATAAAAATCAAAGCTTCAATTATAGTACAAAAACCCATTCTTTCTTGTTAAACTCTAGGACAGTGGTTCCCAATTTTGGGGACAGGACCCATCCAGTTGGTCAAAAGATAGTATATCTGAGTTCAAAAGATGATTAAAGAAATATAAAAGAAGAGCTATTGTGCATTTTTGCCAGGCTTTTCTCAAATTTTAGCTTTTTGCCTGCATAGTGTTAAAAAAAAGTTGAGAAAACTCATAATTTCAAGGCAGCTGGCTTCACTAATTGAGTTTTAAGTAAAACCTGTATGTTTTGAAATAACCTAAAACAAGTTTTGCCAACCTATAATCTTGTGTTGAGATAGTTTACTTCTTATCTTTCTTCTTCTTCTTCTTCTTCTTCTTCTTAAGATAAACTTGAATAATTGAGTTTCAGAAATCCAAAAACCTGGTTTGTCATTATTCAGTTGCTTGAAAATTAAATTGTTTTAATTCAAAATATCAAATTAATCACCATTATACATTTTCACTCTAACTCAACAACTGAAATTGTTTTTTATTCATTTGTTTCTAAAACTCATAGGTTTTTTAAGAAGAAAAGTAAATCATTTCAATCTTTTTTAGTTATTTTTGAAACTTAAGAGTTCGAGTTTGATTCAAAACTGAAAATTTTAGTTAAGACAGTTGCCTTGAAATTATGAGTTTTTCTGTCTTTAATTTTCTCTGTTAATCGATTAGTTGTTGGGCCTATACAACATCAGAAAATGGTGAAAATGTTGATCAGTGCTTCCTAAAGCTGACGTCCTCAAATGTCTTGTTTTGTTCATGACCCAAAGATATCCAGTTTACTGTCAGAGAGACTAAAGAAACCAGCAAATATTCACATTTAATAAGCTTCAATTAGAGAATTTTGATTTTAAAAAATACTAATCAATGAATTGGTTATGAAAATAATTGTTGTAACTCTACTGAGCAGGTTGTAAGTAAAATCTGTCTCAGTTCTGCTGACAACTCATAGACGTAGACATGAATTCGTAAAAGTTTGGGAACACCGCTCTAGAAACATGTAACCATGCGGAAAGTTTTGGCTGAATTGGCCCAGGTTTTGTGATATCTGCCTCCAAACTGGATTACTGTACCAAACAGACAAAGAAGGCAACTGCCCAAAGGCCCAGAACTCCAGGGGCCCCAAAAGCCCCACATTCACTGCGTCAGTTACTTTTTATTTGTAAATTATGTTGCAAACTTAAGTAAAATTTTAACTATGATTGGTCCTGAAACATTACCTTAACTCATGGCCCTGATTTGTAGACAGGCTGTGTGTCAGATTTTAAGACCTTAATTAATTTAGTTTATATTAGGCAAAATTCCAAAAAATAATACTGTGAGAAATACAAGCTGTTCCATTGCATTCATGGCGGAAATCTCCAAGAGGAATGTATAAAAACCTGGGCATATAAAACCAAAACTGAGGTAGTGCTAGAGGTGAGTAAGAAAATATGCTGTTTTGGACTTGTAAAAAGTCCGTTGGACTGTATCTGACACCAGCAAGCTTACTTTTTATAGAAAGACCATGAGGCGTGGACAGTATGGATAAAATCCTCCCATCAAAAAACCAAAACTGCCTCTTTCGCAGCAATTTTATGACAATATTGTGATAAATTTTCTGGAAAAAAGCCAACAGAGAAATTGTTAATGGACAAGTATGACAGAGAGGAATGCCTGCTTTTGGCAGATCCAGCAAAACTAATAAATCAAAGTACTTCATCATATTGATGCAAAAGATCATATAACACTCTGATATTGCCATAAAATGTTCCTGCTCAGTGATTTGTAGTTCACCCCAGAAATATTTCCACAATATAAACGATATGGCAAAAATATGTGGCATATCATCTGGCTGCATGAAATGTCATATTGTTCACTCCTATAGACCATTCTAATAGTCAAATAAAAACACACAATCGCAGTTGCATCACTATATTTATTATTTTCCAATACACAACATATGGCCTTAATGTTAGTCAAACATTATCCGTCCACCAGTCAGTAAACCAAAACTGCCTCTTTTCTTGGTTAAATGGTTTTGGTTGTTGCATTGAATTCACCTGTAATCAGTCACAGGTTTTTGCGTGTGTTTATGTGTGCGTGTGGTTGTGTGTGTAAAACAACGGCTTCCAACATGAGTCAGCCAATCACAAAAAAAAGTGTGAACAGGAACTATCAGTTTTCAAAACACAAGTACTGTCATCAGATGAAGGGTTTTCCAAAACTCATTCAGTCCTCTGTCAGCAAAAAACCCCCCAAAACAAACGAGTGATGAGTGAGTTTTTGGACTCAGTGGACAGTTTATGTGTCAGCATCCATAATTACAAGTGAATTTTGGATTGATTTTGACCCCGCGAGCTGAATAAGCGAGTTTTGGAAAGCTCTTCATGTGAATCACTTGACAGGGTGGACCTCATGTAGCAGCCTGGTTGAAAAGCTCCTAACATAAGCGACGTTATCGTTGCTCTTATCTGACACTCTAGATGAATGTTTCAAAGAATGTTTACATATGAACACCTATCTGTTGTATTTTTTTATTTTTTATTTTTTTGCTTTATAGGCTAGCTCACTTTGCACAATTCTTTACTGTTCTGGTGCTAAAGGTTGTGACATGGTTTAAAATGCAAAGGCCTTCACTGTGCTGCTCTGCACAGGCAGTATAATCTTGTAAAATGTACAGTGTATTATTAGAAGTAAGTAAATACTGTGAGTGCCAATATCTTTATTACAGAACACCTTAATATGTATCATTGTTTATATAAAGTTTTGAAATAGAGCAGCATATATCTATTCTTGTTTACCGTAAAGATATGGGGTGAGATGTAATACTTTTGACGGATAAGACTGCAGGCAGCACTCGTGGACTTCAGTGTCAGACATTAATCTGTGTGATGACATTCTTAACGGATCGCGTGGTGTCTTCTCTAATAAAGAGTTTGTGTTTGAAATACAGTGTTGTTGCAAGAATATGTTTTTTATGGCAAAAAAATGATCAATTTTATGAGACACTCCTTCGAAAGTAAGTTATGATTGTTTAAGGGTTGTAAATTGGGTCAAAATATTCATTTTTTCCATTTTTTTTCCATTCATCCTTTTGTCTGCTCCTGTAGTTAAAAGGATAGTTTACCCCAAAAATCAAAAACACATATTTTTCCTCTCGTGTGTGGTGCTATTTATCCATCTATACTGTTTCGGTGTGAGTTGTCTGGTTTTAAAGATATCGACCTCAGAGATTTCTGCCCTCTCTTTAATGTGATTTGACTGACTGGCAGTAGTTGCAGAGTTTTTGAGATATCGGTCGTAAAGATGTCAGCTTTCTCTCCAATATAATGGGAATAAATGGAACTCAGCTTGTGGTGCTCAAAGTGCCAAAAAATACATTTGGAAAAACTCAACAGCAATATCTCTTTCCAGAAATCATGACCCGGTTACTCAAAATAATCCACATCCCATCTAGCAGAACTACTTTAGAATCTATGTAGTACATTAAACTGCTCACAACAAGGTCTGTGGATTATCGCGAGTAATCCAGTCATGATTCTTGGAAAGAGATACTGGGTTTGAATTTTTCAAATGTATTTTTTTTATTAAAGAGAAAGCAGACATCTCTACGGCCAATATCTCCAAAACTCTGCAACTTACCCCAAAAATCTAGATGGATAAATAGCACTACAGGCCAGGGGGAAAAAATGTACTTTTGGTTTTGGGGTGAATTGTCCCTTTAATGATGTAATAGTGAGATTAACCCATTCCTCATGTTGTTGGGAATCCCTACTGAGCTTCATCCAGGAGGTTCCCAGTTTGTTTGTATTTAGCATACCGCACAATGTGGCAGTAGCACGGTAATCATTAGGAGTGCATACTGTACGGCCACGTGCTTCAAAATTACAAAGTTCCTCTCCGTGTTCGCTTCACAGGGTTTTCGGGTCTGCTGTTAATTATACACGCTGGCAGTGCCCCGCTACGCGTGCTTTGAAGGAACACGCTGGTTGTTGGTATTTATGAGGAACAGACATGTGAGGAAGTTGTGTTGATGGTATTTTGAGTGGTGCGGTGGGCCTTTCAAACAACTTGTTTTTTCCTGTGTTTTGCAACAGTCTGCAGAAAACAGCATTTTTCTTGTAGTACTTAAGGCTTTTAATAAGGTCATGAAGAAGTTTGAGTAATGGTTCGAAGCTTTGGGTCAAAGAAATTAAAATCAGAGGTGGTACAAGTGCACGTGTTCTTTACTCGAGTAGAAGTACTGATTTAACTTCTATACTTAAGTAAAAGTGAAAAAGTACAGGCTCTGAAATGTACTTGAAGTATAAAAGTAAAAAGAAGCCTTCGGAAAAGACATTTCTACTGTCTGTTTATGTGCAGAGCTAAAGGAACCTCACCTATTCTCTGCGATCTGTTTTGTCTTTTATGTTGTTTTCGTCTTGTTACGTCTGTCATCTGTGACTTTCACTGACAGATACACAGAGGAATTGTCTTTTCTGTGTGTTATTGTGCCGTCCATTTAGTTTGAAATCAATCTTGATGTCAGGAAGGTAAAAATAATCAATAAATTTCCTTCAAATGCATTAAAATTAAGGTAACAGACCTGTTTTGAAACTGTAAGGAGTAGAAAATAGAGATATTGTCGGGAGTGAAAGTAAAAATTTGTCAGAAAAGTAAAATACCATCACCTAAGAACTCTATTTAAATATAGTAAAGAAGAATTTGTGCTTTATAACTTCCCATCTCTGATTAAAATGTCACCAGTGTCCACAACTCCATGTTCAAAAGTGCCAAGTGGTGTAAATTATGTAATACTGCAAAGTACAGTAACAGTTTCACTTGTGGTTACGTTCAGTCAACAGATACTTTGATCCCACTGATTACACGCATGATGAGACAACATACACACATCTACAAGGACACAGACAGAGAACCTTTAGCCTACATTGTACGTTTCTGCGTATGAGCGGGGAAAGCTGTGCTTTGTTGGCATCATCTCAAGGAAAAAAAAAACATTATGTAACGCACATCTAAAACTTTAGCGCTATCATGAGACCTATATGATCCTACGTGGAAATTCATTGCTCCACACAGTATTTTTTTATTGCTTTTAGTTTGTGATATAAAATTCAGTGTTACGTAACTTTAACAACCTTCAACTCAGGCTAACATTTATAATTCAAGTGGATTTATTGTGCAAGTTTACGTGTCACTTCCAGGCTGACATTGAATAAAACATTGTGTAGGCTTCTCACCCAAGGAAACTTAAACAGAAGCGAGGGACATTACATCACAAAAGAACATTAGACGCTTCACTTGGTGCCACACTTTGGTGTTATTTCTATTGAAGCCTATGGGACATGCATGGAGAAGCACACTGAAACCTTTGACGAAAGAAATGCCCCTTAAACACTAAAAATACACACTAGAGAGAACAACATACGGACTGATTTTTCTCAAATGTGCTCATTTGTTTGTTCTTGTTGGTCTCCAAATATTATGACATTGACATTGCATCTCCACAAGCTTCGAAGCTTGGAGGATTGAATGTTGCTATAAATAACAGACCGTTGCAATCAAAGCAATAAGATCATTTTTAACTTTTTTCAGTAACGAGTGGTGTAAGGGATTACAATTTCCAAAACAGTAATTATATTGCAACTACTAATCTAAGTAACAAAGTTATTTTTTGACCTAGATTATTTTATGGTGACATGAACGAACGGCAGGTCAGGGCAGGTCGTGTCAGCTGTTAGCCAAAGAGCTAAACTACGGACGGAGGTTTAGGGAGAGAAGCAGACTTTACACAGCTGGAAGTACTGTCATTATTTTGGATTTGTTTGGCTCCTCAAGAGAAAAAAATGTCTTGATGGGAATCCAAATAAGGCCATGCTAACAGAAGTAGACTTTGTTTCCACCACAGCCGACATCTGGTCAGCTAACAACAAAAGCTTTCTGGGTGTTAACAGTTCGCTGGATCAAGAGTTCAGCTCATAAGTCCGCCAACAAGGATTAAAAGTAATATAATAATATAACAAGTAACATAATTAATTACTTTTGATACCACGTAATAATTAAAGGAATATTATTACTTTTTAAGGGAGTAATAAGTAAAAGGTAACTTATTACACTTCCCGAGAAACCTGCCCAACACTGACCCTAACATACGCTCTCTACAGTATTTATCAAAATACAATGTATAAATATCTTCAGGACATATTGTGCTTTTTATTTGAAAAAAGTTATATTTCATTCATCAGTTCTTTATTATAATGTTCTGTGCAGGTGTTGACTTAATGCTTGAACCAGTATAACAAAGTCTATTCTGTAACACAACTATCAGTGTTACTGTTTTTGTTGTTAATTAACACGTGTGCACTGATGTCAGTTGCAAAGGTGACTGATCATAATCGTCACTTACCCTTTGAAACTCGGATCTGTCATGTGATTTAGGTGACTGGGTGATCCTGGGTTAATAATTGCAAAATGAAGCTTTTAAAATCTGAACTCTGACGCTAGCAGGTGTCACTTTGAAGACTGTACTGCACAGCCGCTGGTTATTGGTCATCTTCCCTGAACCCGCAAAGAGGTATGACTGAACACAGAACAAGCTCTCATCACCTGCATTAATTGTATTATTTACTCATGTGTCAGTGACTTTCATGGTTAATTGAGCAATTGTTTGATTGATAAAAAGTCAGAAAATGATGGGGAAAAGCTGAATACTATTTCCTAGAGGCCACGGGGGTATCCTTAAATTTCTGTCTTTATCCAACAATCAGTCCAGAATCCCAAAATATTCAATTTACTGTTACATATGACAAAGTAAAGCAGCAAATCCTCACATATTTGGAGCTTGAAGCAGCGAATGTTTGGAATTTTTGCCAGATAAATAACAACAATTTATTGCTCATCAAAATAGTAAAATAATCTTCATTCTTCATCTGTAGTGCAGCAGAATAGCCTGATTTCTGTGCATTTGTATGTGCACTCAGCTGTGGACAAGACTGCACAGGCCACTGAGACAGAGTTAGCTTAGTCACACTAGCGGCATGGCTCAAAGGATGGTAAAGTGCCAACTTTACCAACAATAAGGACACAGATAGGTAACAGGTGGCAGTGAGGAAAAGAAAACATAAATAAAAGCAAAACAAAAAAACCCAATGTCAGCTGGATCAGGCTCCTGCCTCCCCGCAACCCTTCAAGGATAAACGGTTATGGACAATGAATGAATGAATGAATGAATGAATGAATGAATGAACAACAAAAACAAGACTAGAGAGAAACAACAAAATAGAAAAAAAGAAAAGAAAAAAAAGACCAATAATAAGAAATAAGTTTGGCTTTGGATGTGTTTTCAGACTTTTGCAGGATGGGTTTGATTTAATATTAGCAATTCCTTCTGATCATACAAATGTTTTGTTTTGTTTCAGTCTACCATTTTTGTCCAGACAGAAATATGTCATCAACTATTAGAGGATAGCTATGAAATTTTATGCTCCTCAGAGGATGAATCCTAGTTACTTTGATGATCCCCTGACTTTTCCTCTGCACCACCATCAGGTTGATATTTTTGGTTAATTTAAGGTGGCAGTATGCACCTAGGCGGTTTGTGATCGCCAATAAAAACATCAGCTAGGGGACACTTGTTTATAGCTTGGCCACAAAACAGTGAAAGACAATCACAAGATCACAGATGTCATACAATGGAGTCGTCATTTGCAATATGCCTGCTATCGTTAATGTTTTGGAGACATTGTCAGCGACAACCCTCTCGCCTGCCCTCCTGCATCTTCCTCTTTGGCCTTGCAGCTCAGAGGATGAGATGGGACCATGCTTTGGTCCAGTTGCTTTCACACCTGATGCGTAATGGGCCCAAACACGGACAAACTATGCTCCAGACTTCCTTTTCAAACGTACTCAGGCACGGATCAACCAACCGTGCACCAGTGTTCACACTTATCAAACGAACTGGACTTTGGGCTCAAGTGTGCTCGGATCTCTGCCTGGGTCCCTTGTGTGAAAGCCCCCTTAGAGTCCCTACCTCACAACTTGCAGGCTGTTATTAGCTGGGGACTACACACCATTGCCCATCTAGCCTAGGAATGTGCCAAACACAGCAAAATATTAGAAAATAAGAACACACCGGCAGATACAGCCACCAACACACTCTTCTAGTGGGTCATAAGTGTTGTTTGCTAACAAAATCCTGCATAGTCTGCCTTTAACAATCGAAGATATTCAAGGGCATAAATTATAATGACTTTAGTACTATTTATTAAATATTAACATGCTAAAAGGCTAAATTATAGTAAAACATAGCTGCTGAATATCTGCATGTTAGCGTTGTTACTGTGAGTATGCTGATATGGTATTTAGCTCAAACCACCACTGTGTCTACAGTCTCTCAGGGCTTTAGCATGGCTGTGTTGTTTAATTACCAATACTCTGTTAGAGTACCCCCCCAGATGATCTCACAAAACCATTGATTGTCCCCCCAGAGACACTTGGTGGTTGAGATCACAAGCAGCTGCTGCCCTCTCAATTGTTTCAACACTGCAATTAATTAACAGAAGACAAATGCCCTGTTACTGGAGTGGGGGCTATCATGCTTTTATTACTATTGTGTGTTAAAACATAGCCTTGTTGGCTCTGCAGGACTCTGATATCAGATGGGAATGAGAAGTAGGGCAACGTTCATGCACTTGCAGGGATTATGTCATGGCGTTCAGCCTCCCGGTCAACCTTTCACCTACTTTCCCTCTCACACTGACAGACAGCCGGTGTTTGTGTTGACGGAGGCAGCGCTGCTGAAGAGGAACCGTCGGCAAAATATAACAGGTAACGTCTGTTAGTGGCGGACACTTTTGTTTTTACATAAACTTTAAAGCAAACCGGTTAAGAAGCAGTTAAAGAAGGCTGAGTGGTTTGGTTAGCTTCTCTGTTAGCTTTGAAACTGAAACAAGGATGCACAGAAGAAGAACCGGCTGGGTGGGTGTGCGTTAACTAGCTAACTAGCTAACAGGCAGTTAGCTTCCTCTTCAATGGCGACAAGTTACATGAAATTAGCAGTTAAACTGTTGTCATCGTCAATGAAAGTGAGCTAACAGGACAGATAACAGTCAGCTGGCTTTGGTTCTCTCACTCTTTTTCTACTTTGCAGACGCTTGTTTGTTTGTTTGAATTGATGTCGTGTTGTGTGCTAATCAAACTCAAATGTACCCGTTGGTATTGATGACAAGTTTAAAAATAACCTTAAACCCACTGACTGGGGTACCTGCCGTACCCAGAGGCAAACTTTTTGTCATATCTCACAGGTCCTATATTCTGTCACTTCAGTTTTCATGTCTTGGCAACCAATACGTTTCTGATAACTTCAAATCTTTGTTTTCTGTGTCTGTTTTGATTAGTGCATTTTAAATATCGTTGTATTGGGGTCCTGGTAGACCCCTGTCAAATGCACCAGGTTCTGCTTATGTAAGTTAGTTTCAATGAATGGAACTAGTGCTGGCCAATAAACCGATATTATATTGATATTGTGATTAGGTCTGGGTATCAATTCACATGTCCTGAATTGATTCGATTTGATTCTCAAGGTCCCAGCTTGATTTGATTCAATTCGATATTGATTTGTATAGGGATATTTCAGTTACCATACCAATTTTGCATGGATGTGAAAAAGATTCATACAAGGAATCCTATAACCTGGTGCATTATTAAACATTTAATGTTTACATTAAGAATTGACCCCTAAAGGAGTTACATTAACAGTGTTTCCCCTACCATTGTTTTTGGGGGCACCCGCTGCCCCCCATAGGACCCTCGTCCCCCTTACATAAGGCAAAATATTTTATTTTATGTTGTGAACTCTTCATTCTTAGACTTTTTTCACTCAGAGATTTTCATTTTGAAATTTTATTTTGAAAGTATGCACTTGTTTCCTTCCTTCCTGTCACTCAGCTGTGCATTATGTTTCTGGCTTTGTTGTGGACTAGAAGGCACCTCAAGATCTCGCGTCAAAGTTAAATACAGGCTGTACCACACATCCATGAGAGAAAAGACTTTTTTCAAAAGCTTGATTTGGGATTTTATGAATTGATATTGGACCATGCAAAGGAAATCTGCCTTTTCTTTTAGCCCAGCCCTAACTATGATAAGAGACTAGATGATAAGTGCTGTCATTTCCTGGTTTTACAGGCTTCTTTACAGTAAAGTGACGCTGTTCTATTATTTACTGTTACCCACTTAGTCATTCTATTCACATTACATCACATTACATTATTGTGTTAATAGCTGTCCCTATATTGTTGCAGTATCAACAAATAGGCCTGTATTGATGTATTTGGTCAAAAATATTGTGATAGTCGATTTTGTCCATATCGCCCAACCCTAAATGAAATTGTTGCAGGGAGGGAGAGATGAAAGAACACCTGAGCGGCAGCCAGAAAATGTGGTAGATCTTGTAATGTGACTCTGTGTTGTTGATCAGTCATGTATTGTGTAAAGCACAGCAACTTCAAGATACCAGATCACAAGACAGAGGGTTTCATGGTGTGAACATTACATTGACAATTTTGAAAGTCGTGTGTGACCAAGGGCTTGGGAATCCTGAATTAGTTTAGCATTTTTAAAGAGATAGAGGAGGCAGGGTCACTTGCCCTCAATTTCCTGCAAACAAGTAAACAAACACCCGCACTTACACAAAGAGAAAGATAGGTATTGGATCTAAATAGCTACAATCATTTATATTGTTTTACTGATGAGAAGAAATAACAAGAGCTTATTAATTACACTTAAATGCTCTTATTTCGTTTAATTTATGAAGTGGGCTAAAATGTCCTGTCCTGTTCTCCTGGTGAGAGAAAATAAAAACAATACGATGGCCTGTTAACCCAGCCTAAATGCATTAATTTCTCATCTACAAAGTATTTAACCTGTGTATATGTTTTCAATAAGACGTGAAGATAATATAAGGTGATGCAGAAATGGTAGTAAAAATGGTCAGGAATGTTCATTTATGCACAAATGAACTTGTCTCAAGATTTATTGATAAGGCCTATTGTGAATTAGGCTGGAACGGTTTGTCATTTAAAAAAAGTGGGTTCTCAGAAAAAAAGAACTAATTGATGAACCAGCCATATTTTGATAATTGATCATATTTACTTAAAAAATGGCAGACATTTTTGAAAGTTCCAGGTTCGCTTTCCTTGTCTTAATATTGTAGTAAATTGAATATTTTTGGTTATAGTAATGGTCGGACAAAACACAGACGTCTGATGACATCACTTTGAGCTCAGGAAATTACAGTGACATTGATGGATGGATGACCAAATTATCAATCATTTAATCAAGGAAAATAATCCCCTGTTTAATCAATTATGAAAATAATTGGCAGTTGCAGCCCTAGTTAAATAATTTGAGGCAACTAATGTGTTTGGCACAGGGAAAAAGCTCTGCAGGATATTGGACCACAGCACACTTTCTACTGTATTTCTTAAAATAATGTTGCTGTTTTGCAGTGGAGCTTTGCCCAGATCTTAGCAACACACTGTCAGCAGACCAGGCTCAGATAATACCTCTGGCTGGCACAGTGACCAGTCACAATTCCAAAAGCCCTTTGAAAAAGCTCACACTCATTTTGGACTGTATCTGATGAGCTTGGCATTGTTCAAATACAAATGTAGGACCACAAAAAATGTTGTGAATGCTTTTTAATACGTCAGTGGATTATTTCACCTTCCTTACAATGGCTCATGGTACACTCAGTTTAATTATATAGCATTAAGATAATTTATTAGTTGACAATTGTGACATAAGTAAGCTTGGTAGAAGACTCTTAATCTTGGTACCTTGATCAATTTGGTTCATTATCCACTCCTTGTTTTTAAATGCACCAACTGAAAGATTGAAGTGCTTGATTCTCCATCTTCCCATTTTTTTTAAAAAGTTTTTCTTCTTCTCTTTCTCATTAACTGCAGAGTTGGTGGACCTTTCTGATCCAAAGACATAGTTGCCCGGAGGGAACCATTCAAAAATGTGGATGAGTACATTTTCACGTGTGGCCTTGCCTGCCCTGCAGAGGAGCACCTCTGCCATGGCCTGCCAGGCTCTGAGGGCTTGTCGTAGACCAGGACAGGCTGCAGGACCACTCCCCTCCCGTCTGACTGCAGTGCAGTTTCGTGGGCAGCAGACACTGGGGTCAGCTTCCCTCCCTCTGTCTCGCCACTCAGTGAGGCATGTCCGGGCTCTGGATGAGGAGAGGCTGATGGAGGTGGAGTGGGAGGATGGAGGCCAAAGTCTGTACCCATACACATGGCTGAGAGACAACTGCCAGTGTCCATTGTGTACCCTGGAGTCAGCTCAGGCCAGGAAACTGTTGATGGCCGATCTGGATGTCCACACAGGAGTCGATGTTGTGGAGGTCACCAATGACAACAAGGTAGGCTGCTGCCATTATCCAGTGTCTGTTTTTTAGTGCATTCACTATGAATGTCATATATTAAGAAAAAAAGATAAATCTTTAAACTATTGCATTAACTGGATGTGTAAATGTCCAATATATTTTGCAGAGCCTACACCCTTGTTCAGCATTAACTTCCTCTAAGTATTGCAGTTGTGCTTCCACACAGTTTTACAATTCCATTGGATGGTTAAAAACAGGCATTTTGGGTGCATTAAGTTTCATTTTCACTTATACTTGATCTTGTAAAAACCAAAACCTATAAACTTCTAAAATGCCACACCACATTACACTATTTCTCTGCCTATTCAGTGGTGGGTAGAATACTGAAAATCTATATCACGGAAAAGTGAACATTACCATTTTCCCAAGTGAAAGTTTTTACATTCACTACCCGGTTAAGGGAGAAATATGAAGCAATTGCGCATGCAAAAATGAGTTCAGAAGTCCAAATAGCGAGTTGAAACCATAGACAGTATATTAAATAAGTTGAAATCCTATTTAATGTACAATCTCTGGTTGAAGCGAGATGTTCCCCCCCCTGCCGCCTCTTCTCCAGACTTGGAGAAGCTCGGCAGGATGCAGGAGCTCCAACATTGTAAATTGACAAAACCAAGTGATGAAACCAAGGTCCACCGACTCACCCTTCACTGTAAGTGGATCAGCTGTTTAAAACTGTCAGTTATCTGTCAATGTAAAGTTAAGCCCGTTATCCTGAAAACAAAAGGCCACTGCTCTGAAAACAAAAACACTCTCTGGAGTTTAAGTTAAATGGCTGCCAGACTCTATTAACATATTACTTAATTTAGCCGTTATAAACATCTATGGCTTCTTCAAGATTATTAATGATTTCTTACAACTCAAAAACACTCATTCAGAAAACATCCAGCATTAATTTGAACTCTAGTTAATGTGAAATGGGCATATAAAAGAGTTATTCTGACTGGGAACAGAAATTTCAAAGGGGGGCAGCGCGGCTGCGATGGAAAGTAACTTTTACTTAAAGTAAAAGTGTGACTGGGTGAATATGACAAGCTAGGAAAACGCTTAATCATGTAACTGTTGTTGGACCAGGCAAGTAGTAACAAAGTTATTAATGGCAGATGTGGGGAAATAAAAAGAAGATTAATGGCTCAAAACATATCTGAGTAAAGTATAGAGTTTAAAAAGCAAACATGAAAAGTACTTGTTTCTTCAAAAAAACTACTTGTATGTATGTTAATTCATTACTACCCACCCCTGTACCTATTAAATCATTTTTGTTATACAATTTATATAATTTATTATAATTGTTAAAGTTAGGCAACACAACTCATACTGTAATAAGGTATAATATAGCTTGTTTTTGAATGGCATTTACACTTTTCTCACTGTTTGAGGGCAGCTGCCTGGTGATAAATGCAGAGGTTCTGTGACGTAAGACAATCTAATTTTGGTGGAAGCACACGTTCACTCTGACCTTTAAGTCCCCCAAAGGAGCCACCTTTGTGAGCTGTGTCCTTCAGAGGATTCAGCCCCTGTGGGACACAGATATAAACAGATTGCTTTGACGTGACAGTGTTGCCAAGCTACCCAGTGCCTTTTTTTTTTTTTTTGATGAAAAAAAAAATCAAATGCAATAAGTTTCCTGTATTGTTTTTGATTTACTGTGCCAAGAGTTACTGAGTAGCCTGTTAGAATGAATGTGTGTTTTGAGTACCACAACAATGGTTTCATGCTTGCCTCTGGCTAAGAAAAGATTAGATGACGCGTTGGCCAAAAGCCCCCACAAGTATTAAAGAAGCAGATGGTAAACATGGAAAATCCTCATTTGGAGAGGAAAAAAAGCATTTCTTTCTCAGTTTTATGAACCGTAAAAACACACTCACAGCTTAACCTCCAAAGGGCAAACTAATCTTCTTTCTGGAAACATCATGAAAACCAAAATCATATGATTTACAAAAACAGAATACCTAGTAAATATTTTAACCCCATCATTGCCAGTCAATAAATAAGGTTGTCACTTACTGTTTACTTGAAAGAACTCATCACAACAAAATATTGAGGTGGGAAAACTGTTTTGGCCGGTTTGGATCAATAAGCTTTCTGTCTCTCCACAGGTGTCCATTGTGTGGCCCGACCAGCACACCAGTGTGTTTGACGCAGAGTGGCTGAAGAAACGCTGTTTTTCTCCTGCTGCCAGACAAGCAATGCAAGAAGAGCTTTTCCTCAATGGTGAGTCTAGCGTTTATATTTAGCTATTTGAATTTTAAAGTGTAAATCTATATTCAGTCCCTCCAGGAAGTTGGAGTGTTGCAATCGCAACAGTTAATGCAAATTCAACCGGTGAATTCTGCACAACCTTACACAAGCTTTGTACATTCAACGCAACTTTTTCGCAATCGCCATAGCTTACTGCAGTTCCGCCAATCATAGCAGTCCCCAGCGCGAATGTCATACCTGTATGTTTCAGTGAACTGACTCAAGGTTTTATTATTTTTTTGAACTTTTATTTTTTATTTTGTCACGGGTACTGAAAAGAACACAAAGTTTGACATTTATCAAAGTTTTGCATACTACAAAAACATTGCAACATGCATTGAAATTTTTTAGAAAAGCTGCAGTGAAATCAGGCATTTTAGGCTGCAACAATCCCCCCCCAAAAAAGCCTGTGAGTAGACTTCAGTGTCATGAAATTGGCTTTGGGGGCCACCTCCTCTCTGTAGGTACACCCTGTAGAAATACACTTAGTTGCCACTTTATTGGGTACACATATCTAAAATTAATGCAGTCTAATACAGCAGCCCTGCAATAAACCAAGGCTGTCCCGAATGACATTCTTGGGACTTTGAAGCTTCAGTGGAAATAACCTGTGAATATTCGAGACTTTGACTGCTCAAAGCAGAAATGCTCCCTTGTGAGGATGCCTCTCTGGTTGTGGATATTGCATTCTGCGATTGTATCACATGCATCCGCCTGGTTTTTATGTCTGGAGTTTCTGAGCTCCATTTCTGGCTATTTATCAGTATTTTGCCTCTTTTTCACATTCAAATGTTGATTTTGACATCATTTACCATGGCGATGGTAGAAGCTTGTGAGGATTTGGGTCAGCCCTACAATAAATCCTACCTTCATAAACATTTTCAGTTTTTGTGGAAAGTTTTTTAGGGAGGTGTTGCTTCATTTTGCAAGATATAGTTTGTGGTGGTATTGTATTATTAGTTTTCTTAATTTTTTTAAATTATTAATATTTTGTCCACCTCATTTATATCCATAAGGGTAGCCTTAATAACAGATACATCTCTCTATATACTGCAGTTCAGTTCAACAGTACTACAAACTAGAGCTTCCAGAATGATCATACAGTTGACTCAACGTGTCACTGAAACAGTTTCAACTGAACATTATAACCTTCATGAAGGGATGATTTATTGCACGACTGCAATATGCTGTGTTTCCACTGCATGATATGCTTCTCTACTAACTTTTGGTATGAAGTACTTTTCTCAACTTTGTTTTCCACTGCAGTACTCGCCTAACATAGTCAAGAGATGCTGTGTGACACTGCTTGATATCATCTTTAGTGTGACAACGCCCCCTTTACTTTTCAACTTTTCTACTTTTCTAGCAGCTGGGAAACACAC
>JAJHUR010100842.1:7410-18471 GCA_027495735.1 Lutjanus campechanus | reverse complement strand
TTTTATTATCAGACAGTGGGAAATGTATGTATGACATTAGTTGTAGAGCTGCAACAATTAATTTATAATGAATCAACTGCTGAGTCTCCTTATATTGTATGTACTGTTCATATTTTAATATTTCCCTTGTTAAGAAGAGAACTTATCTGATAGTTATCAGTTCTTGAACAAATGCTTTATTATAATTTCACAAAATATTATGTCCTGACAGACATGAATCTTGTTATACTGGATAAACTTAAAATACTAATGGGGTAGAATTTAATAAGCAATATACATGATGTGATAATTTTCATAACAGTGTTCCATGAAACCGGTAAAACCGCAACCCTGTAGTCATAAGTCCTAGAGCACCAGCACACTGTCAACACAGTGAGGATGGTTGTACAGTACAAATAATGTGTTGGGATGACCTTCAGTCACTATCTGTGAGAAATTCACTTGAGCGATGGGGTTTTGATGCGTGTCTATGGTTAGTGTGTGTGTGTGTGTGTGTGTATACTGTATGCGAGCCCAACATCAACAGACAGACAGTGGGAGGTAGAGGAGCAGAGGCCTGAGGGTGAACAGCTGAGGGTGACTATAGAGAGATTAAAAAGGGAATGTGGGACTTAATCCACTGTTATACAGCAGTCCCCTGAGTCTCCACTCACTCAGAGAAAGCAAAGAAAAGACAAGCATTCCTCCCAGCCCTCGCTACACAGCACACAGACCAGGGGCTACAGACGCCATTCTCCTGCCATCTGGCCTTAACCAAACACTGAGCAGCCCCTCGACCCTGATCCGCTCCGGGCCCTCCGCCCCTAGAACCTCTACCACCTCCACACACTCTCCATCTTCACCCTCAGCCCTCTGCTGCCTTTCACCTCCTCCTCAGCTCCCACTTCACAGCTGTGCCACAAGCACAGTATGAGTATTACTTTTACCTATAATGAATAAGTGCTTTTCTTTTTTCTTTTTTTTTCATTTTAAGTGCAGGTACCAATCACAAGTAATAATCAAACATGGTTTCAATAGGAGCTGTATAAATAAACTTCTGATGTGCATTTATGGCGGAGACATACTTGCTTTTAACTATGCATTCGTGTATGCATGATGTCTACCTCACGTATCCTGCATCCATTTGGAGCATTGGTTGTGCACGTCGTCAGAAATTAAAGTTACAAGATGCAATACACGCGAGCGATAGGGGCAGTGTAGGGGCAGAATGCCGTGACAGGGTCAGGGGTCAGGAGATACATCACCAGCAACAACTGTGGAAAGTTTTAAGAACTGACTCATTGAACAAGTCCGCAACAACCCTTATCTTTATGACGTATCGTATCGTTGCCCCGACACAGCGACAAACATGTCTGCCACAACAGCTCGCAACAGATAAGTTCAGTTTTGGAAGCCGACTTTGAAACATGTTGAAACAAATGGAATCAGCTTTGAGATCGCTATGTACGTGCATGGCGGAAAGTGATGGAAAATCAGAACTCCTTTTCTTCTTTCTTTTGTTTATACGGATTTTTGGTCGGAGTTCTCTGCTGTGCCATCTAGTGGTGTTTTGTAGTAACATGAGTCGACGTGTCGTGAACACTTCGCTTCACTACGCAACTGGTTGTCTACGCAAATGCATGGTCAAACAGCAACTATATCTCTGGCCTGAGTGGCCAATAAAATTACAGTTGCACATGGCAGCTGCCAGGTGTTTATGTGTAGTGCTTGAAATAGACAAAAAAAGAGAGAGAAGGGGAAAGCGGTGTTGTTCGTGTGTTGGTTTGTGGGGCTTTCAGGTCCACCCAAAAAATCCTGAACACAGAGAACACAGAAATTGTGAAAAACAGTATTTCTACATAATTCTCAGTGTTTTAACATGTTGTCAGCAGTTACATTCTGACATGAATAATGTGTTTAGACGAAAAACTTCCTTTTTCTTTTACGAGGACTTTCAATCAAGTTATTTTATTAGTTGCATTAAACAGTTAAATGCTAAACAAGTTGTACATCTTATATTACAGTGTTTACTCATTTGTTTTCAAATTTGCTCATTAATTAATGTCACATGTGGTTAATGCGGTTCACCAATGATTAGTGCTCGGTCACCATCTTGAATCTCTAAATTGCCCCTTGTCTCTTGACCAACGCTTTCCTTTTTTCACATTACAGGAGAGAAGAAGTTTGACTTCCTCATGACTGCTCATATTCAAATATGTGCCACCTGGCTGAAACCAGCACGTTTTCCCCACATCCACCAATCCTTGGTCAGAGACTCTGTGTAATGTGTTGGATGTACACACTCAACGGTTTAACACTCCAATGGGATGGCCGTGACCTCAACCCAATACAAATACTGAATAACTGCAGAGTGGAACCTCCAAACATGTCTCAGAATTTTAAATGGACAAAACAAAAATTTAGTTTCTTGTCTAGTTTGTTAGTTTGTTAATTTGTTTAGTCTGTGTTAAGGGGATTTTTTTCTCTCTTCTGAATACATTATACATGTTAGAAAATAGTTGCTGAAAACATAAAAAGACTTTTTTGTTCAGGATTTTTTGGACGGACTATAGAAACATTGCTCAGTGATGTGCTGGACCCATGGTCAACACAATATAAGCCCCGTGAACCAACTCATAAGCTACATCGCCTCCCCACCCTCCCCACAGTCGGTTTCAAACATACCTTCATCGACTTTCTCGGTCCAAATCAGCTCAGCAGTTCACTTCAGCTCACCTCAGTTCCTACAACCCAACACAAAGACACAAAAAAAGACATCCTGTCAATATCTGGTGGCTCAAACATGTCTGAACATGTCCAATAAAGCTGTTAGACGGAGCATCCATGTTTCAGGTGGTTTTCTGGTTGTAGTGGTGTTGACATGGAGACAGTAGAGCAGACAGAGCAGAGAAAACTGCTCATTTTGAGACCTAATGTTACATACTTAGCGTTTTTTAATCGTTCAAATTTAGCTGGGTGGTTAAAAAGACATGTTTCTGTGGTGTGACAACCTCAGAATACACATTTATTGTAGCTTTGGACAGACTTTAAAAGAACCCAACAGAGGTAAGTTAATGGTTGAAGATGATCTGGAGTGCTGCGGGGTGAAAACAACAATCCAAGAAATTGTGGAATCTTTCTAAAGCACCATAAACACTATCAAGTAAGTAGCTCACTTGAAAGCAACGGTGGATTTACCTCGTGGATAAATGTGACAAGGTGTTAAGACTGGCTGGGAGCATTTAGCTCACTGTTTAGATACTAGTGTCTACAGAACCTTTCTCACACTCTTTGCCACCTTTTTATTGGCTGCTATTCCAAAAATTTGTCATGTACCTGCTGTCTCGTGAAGGAGAATCTCCCCCTCTCCGTCTCTTTCACTTCCCCCTTTTTTGCTGTCTTCCCACCAACTTATGCACCTTTTATCACATATAAAAATGCTTTTCCCTCCCAGCTTCGTTCTGTTGTCTGCCCTCGCGCTAACATCTTTCCCTACCCGACTTTCATCTCTCCAAATCCTCTCCTTTCCTCTCCCTCCCACCAACTTTATTCTCCCATCTGTCTCTCTGTAAGTGGGTGGCAGTGAGCCAAGCATCGCCCGGTCTGCCTTCACCGTAACAACCAGCCGAGACGTCTTCATTTGATGGGACAAAAGGGCCTCCAAGAATCACTGCTGTTCCCCCGAGGGCTTATGGGTGCTAGCCAGCTGCCTACGGGCTGAGAGCTGGAGATTTGGAGAGGAAGGCGCAGGTAGGAAGGAATGGGGAGGGTGGAGGTGCCTGGAAGGAGTAGCGCCATACATCAGCATGGAGTTTAACCTTCCTGAAATACCCCCAAGCACTGTGAACTTGTTCCCCACGCAGCAGCTAATGCCTTCTCACAGGTTACTGGACCTCTGCTTTCACTCACTGTGAAATGGTGCGTTTGTGTGATAATGTGAGTGCATGGAATTCATGAAGAATCATTATTTCTACATCCTGTTTTATGAGGCCCAATAAAAATGTCATTCGGCTGTTAGCTGTGTAGTTTATTCAGGCCCATTAGCTCCACTGCACGGCACTGAACAAACATTCAGCCTGATTCCTTGTCAGAAACATGACTCTAACCAGACCTTCACCAGCACTGCTGAGCAACTCTGTCTCATAATGGCACCGTCTGCGATGTAAATGTAAACCAACCTACAGAACCCCTTCATCACACTGTATAACACGCGGGATTGGAACGTGCTATCATTACCAAATTTATTAAAAGGCCTTTGAATGACTCTGCAACTAAATATATATCAGTAATGTCCAAAAACACCAGTAAACAGGCTTGTATTTATCTAAAAACAAGGCTTACCTTGTCTGTTGCAGGCCATGTTTTTGGCCTTTGTTGTGGCACAGAAGCTGACATCCGTAGAGAAGTTCGGTCTCATCTTAAACTGGAGCATATGCAGATTAATTTCTACCCGATATTTTATGATTTACTAAAGTTAGGCACGATACGAGGTGAATAAATGCCTGTTTTTGTTATCTTCTGCACCATCTTGACTGTAAGGGAGCCAGAGCGAAAGATACCCTCTTGGCTGCTGCTGTATGTGCATCTACACGGTTGCCATATTGGTGAGGTCACGATGCGCTAGTAAAATGTGTAAGGAGATATAGAGACTTAATTACAAAATCAACTGTAACTTCCTTAATTCTGAACCAGATTTCATTAAATTATAATCATTTAAATGTGAGAAATTGAATTTAACAGAATATAATCAGTTCAATGCCAAAACATGTCACAACTTTTTTTTCTTTTTTTTCTTTGGGACATGCAGGCTCTGACCTATGAATTAAGCAACTTGCATTTTTATGAGTTGGCCCCAAAAATGTAGATTTCTATACCTATTATATTGTAGCAAAGCGGCCTGGTTGCTTGTAATGTTCAAAATAAATGACAAAATGTTAAAATTATTATTTATTAGATTTTTTTCTATATTTAAGTTTATACAGTAAGGTGAATCCAGGACACTCTAGATGAGAAAACTTACACTATACAGTACTGTACAAAAAAAACTTAACTTCAAAATATCCACTAGTTATATCTGACAGTTGTGGTTGCATTGCAGTAGGTGCTTCACTGTCTGCTTTCTGGCAGAGATCTGGCCTCTATTGTGTACACTCCTCTAGTCTGACTTGTTATCTATTGAAAAAAGTATGTCTATTTTCAAATGTGCGTCAAAGGGCTCTTCAGTAGCCTACAACACTCTTATAGTCATACACTATCCTTTTTACATTGTCATGTAAAATAATAAATAGCTTTGTGATCTGTGATTTAAGGATTAAAACATTAAAGTAGTCTGAAACCAGCATTTTTTTTCCTGTCCATAACTTTAGCAGGGATAGTCGCTAAGATTTTAAGCACTGGTGTCACACACCATAGTACATTACATCCTTAGACGTGTCATATTCTAGCCATGTAAACCCCTGCTTCCATTCACTCCTATTTTTTTGTGGCATTGATTTTTTCATAGTCCATCTTTTGTGTTTCTGGTTGTTCTGTAAGGATCACATTAGCCGTTTGAATTGGTTTAGCAACCCCATACTTCATGTTATATCAGTAGCTAGCTGGTGACAAGTACCGGTCACTGTTTTTGTAAAATGTTGAACTAAATGCCACAAAGAAAATGGGATGTTTGTGGAAGTGTAACATGTTGGTGAAGGCTCATTACTTTGCAAGCCAGCTGGATTTGCAAGATCACACAAGACTCCGTCTTGCCAGGCTTCAAGTTATCTGTTTGTGTATGCATCAAAAGTGGCGCAGCCAGTCAGCATCCTAGGCTGATTGGCTGCACCATCCTGGCTGCTATGGACGTGGATTTAGGTGTGACAAGAGCAAGAAGTGTCCATGGAAGCGACTTGTCTCTAATGAACAATGGCTGCTCCTGAAGAAGTTAGCGTAGATACTGTGATAGCCTCAGTTATATCAGAACTTGAGAGTATTGCTTCATTGAAAGAAGAGTAAAGAATGGCTCTGAAGGCTTTTCTCAGTGGAAAAGATGTTTTCGCTCTTCTCCAGACAGCAAGAGTTGATCTGATTGGTTGAAATTAGCTTGTATTAGACATGATAGCCAGATGGTTTATCCAATCACCTGCCAAGTGTTTCTGAAAGTACCTGCCCTTTTCCAAACAGTTTCTGGTTCAAAACCATCTGGCTTGTCAGGTTAGAAGGTTCGCAGTATGGGGATGAAACTTGGTGGACACATGGGGCCACCTACATGGAATATTTGGTGGCCACAGAGTAACTGTTTGCGGCCACGGGCCATGGTTAATGTCCAAGGCTGTATAGATCTGCACATCTATACATGCCCAGCATCTCACTGGACCACTGCTTCCCTCTCAGCTGTGGTCCCATGCCCAGACCGGCACGGCTGTGATCCCAGTCCTATAGGAGAATAAGGAGACAGTTCATGGGGGAGCTGAAGTCATCGGCCAGGCATCCGTCAGAACAGCCACCAAAACAATGGAGCACTCTGTCCCGCTAACACAAGGTTGGTTTTAGACAAGAGGCCGGACTGCACTGAGCAGCAATGGAACTGACAGCTACAGTTTGACCTTGTCTTGTACTGTAACACCTCACAGTCCTCCACAGTGAGAGGGATGAAAATTAGGGTATCTCCTCAAGTCAGTCAGTGAAATGTTCCCATTGAAACAGTATTTTTCTGGGACTAAAACACACATTTATACGATTTAAAAAAAAAAAAAAACACCCAAAGGATTGTGCTGTTGTGTCTGTATCGGTACAATACACACACAGACATAGACACACATCTCCCAGAGCGCTGAGCAAGGGTTTACAGAGATAAGTAAAAAGGCTGATCTCGAAAGTTGCAGCCAAAACGTTGGACAATGAAAAGTTTCCTTTGGATGTGCCGCCGGTAGCCGGAGGAGCGCGGAGACGGAGGTCATGTCACTCCTTGATAGCCTGCTGTTTTATTCTCCTCTCTCCAGAGTCACAGTCACAGTTAATCTCAGCTCCGCGCCCCACTGTGCCTGACCCCAACCTGCCACCTCCGTCTCCATGCCCGCCGCGTCGCCATGGCAACAAGGACCAACCGTGTGGCACATACATACACACACACACACACACACAGAGGCCTATGGCAGTGCAGTTTTAAAAGAGTCAAAATAAAGAACTTTTGATGCTTATGAAAATGTATTCAAATGCAAGTGCGGCTGTAGGCAGAACAGTCAGAGACGGCTGTACCAATCACGGATTAGACCTCCGTTGTCTACTGTACCCCCGACCCCATCCCTTCCACTCCACCCCTCCCTCCCTTCTCTCTCTCCCACTCTCTTTCGGAGAAACAATGGTCAAATCCTTAGGCCGCAAATACACAGAAAAACAAAGTGGCCTGTGTGTGCGTTTCTGCCCCGTTCAGTCGAACAAGAGTAAGAAGACACAAAGAAAGCACTGACAGTACACAAACACACACACGCGCACGCACGCACACACACACACACACACACTGCAGCAGAGCAGCGGGGTCCTGTTCATGTATTCTATGCTGTGGGAGGTTGGGAGTTGGTTTATGCATGACAGCTGAGTCCATCTGCCCCTCACATTAATCACACCACCAGCTCAATCAAATGAAAATCATGTGTTTTCTGAAGATAAATCAATTGCACAGCACCCCTATGTGCCAAAATGTGCGTCTGTATTTACGGAGTCGGTATGGTGTGTCTGTGTGTGGGTTTGTGTCGGTGGATGGGTGGGTGTATAGATATGCATTGCACGCATGTGTCTCAGAGTCAGGGTTCTGCGTCAGCACCGACTGCAGTGTTTGAACAGAGTTGGAGGAATTTTTCACTAAACATTTGACTCACACACACTGACACAGTCTGTATAGGCTTCATATGTAGGGCAGCAGTGGAACTGTCACACACCGCCTCTATACTCTTGTCTGAATGACTCGGCTGCTACAGATTCCTGCTTATTATTTAGGCTACAATAATTGCACCCTGAGTGTGTGTGTGTGTGTGTCCAGATGGCCTCTCTGTGCTGGCATGACTTCATCCACATGCTAAACCTACACTGACATCACATCACATATCCCAGAGTCAGAGCTGCTGCCTACACACCAATAAATATGTACATAACAACAGACACAACAGACATTTATCAAGGGACCGTGACGTATATTCATGTTAATACAAACATGAAATTATAATCTCTCATGAAGCTGAGACAGAGATGATCATTCACACTTTTATTTCATGCCACGTGGTTCCCAAATACTGGATAGTGAAATACACACACGCCTGAGCTATAATATGATATATGATATATATGATATAACTTTGCTATTTTTAAGCACTTGGGCTGGTTTGGATCAAAAATAGTTCATAATCATAATAAAATCAAACAAGTTTAATATAATCAGACGGTACCTTAGGTGAACTCTTTCCAGCACCAAACATGAATCAGCAAACTGGGTAGTTAACAGCTGAAAAAGACTCCTCAAATACCGCCGCACACACAGTAGACAGTTATTTAACAGTGTTATGGGTCAGTTTTTAATTTGACGTGAATCTGATCCAGCAGCCAGCACCTATTTTAGTGAGAAATCTTCATTTTTGAAACAGTATGCCTTTCATTAGCACTGCCTTCAACTAACCATGCTGGTAAAGGGGTCAGGAGACAAAACCCAAAATGTAAAGTTTGTATGGAAATACACTTTATCTGTATGAATCATATTGATGCCGAATTAATGAGAAGTGTGTCGACATACAACGCCTTTTACCTTGTGTCTCTAGAGTTATGTGCTTTTACGGACATGTAAGGAATTGTTAATGTGTCATTTTACTTAAATGGAGTTTGTGTAATATTTTCCCCAGAGTGCACAGGGAGTTTTAGTTAACTCACTTTGATAAGATCTATATTTTCTAACATTTTGTCACCACTGCACAGGAAAAAGATGGTGCTGGCAATAATCTTGCACCCCCACTTTAAACTATGACTATGTGCCCATGCTTAAAAGTATAATACGTAACATTTCTCTATTAAAATAGCTAATACGACTAGATCTATATTATATCTTTTGTTGAGTTGTGTACTTACATATAACTCCTGTGGAAACATAAATGAGCAAACTAGCTAGCTAGTCAATCTATTCTTTACTATCATTTGGAGTGCTCACACCATGATGGTGCATTGCCGTTGGCTGCACACTCTATCGCAGAAGCTGTCCCCGTAAAGCACAAATGTATGGGTGAACCTAACAACCCAAGAATATTATGGTCAAGAAGTCAAAATGAGGGTAAATATTGGTCTGACATTTCCAAGCTGGAGACAGCTTAATGACAAGTGAGGACTATAGAGAGCTGCCAACCTTGCACGTGTTCTACTAGATGTGGCTAACACCTTGGCTGACATTATTGAAATAAGATGGTAGTTGTGTAACAATGAAGACAACTCCCATGATCCCACAGGTCTTCACCGTGTCACTGAAATTCTGATCTTTTTTCAGTAGAGTGCAGATATCTGCCAGGCAGCAGATGGTGAAGCACCTGCTGCAATGCCACCACAACTGCCAGATGCAACCAGCGGAGATTTGCAAGAAATTCCGCCACCATTAACATGACCTCCACATACGTTGTCCCGAGCTGAAACAAGATTTCTCGCAGCCCCTAGTGGCCGATTAAGAAGAGTAAGCAGTCAGCTGTCAATGGTTGTTAAAAAAACAGAACAGTCAATAAATAGAATAACTGCCTCACAGTTGTTTGTCTCCATCAACCAGACAAGTTAGAGTTTACATCCATGTCTGTCCACACTCATATAATGTCTGTAGTGAAAGAGAGGATGGATAGAGAGCTGAACGTTATGATGCCATAGTGCAGTTGACCTTTGACCACCAAAATCTAATCAGTTCATCCTTGAGTCCAAGTGAACATTTGTGTTGAACATTGTCTGAACAAATTCTCTCAAGGAGTTGTTGAGATATTACCTTCACGAGAATGGGAGGATCTAAAAACCTCCGGCCATGTAAACATAAAGCCATAAAAGTCATTAAGTCAAGAATTCTGAATCGCAGAGGTCCTTCAGCAAACAGCCATGAATGTGCACAAAGAGAATAAGTCTGATCAGTCCGGTAGTATTTGAAATTAGCTCCGGACAAGATGCATGGTGTAGGCATCATGCAAACACACATAACGCAAACGCAACCCAGAATTATTTCCTGTGTATGTTCATGTGTTTAGCTGTATATATTGTTTAATTTTATTTTGTTTTATTTCTAATCATTTTCTAACCTGAATTTAGGCCTAATTAATTATTTATATATGTTATATGGGAGCATGAAGGAACTACATCTTTCATTTTGTACAACCCTGTGTTGTGTTATGATAATAAATTACCTTAATACCTTGGTAAAAGATCTCATGTGACACCGACCTTTAAAGTGGCTCCCTGTACAATTCAATCCTTATCAAAATTCCACTTTTACTCTGCACGGTCAGATGCTTACATTAGGGAGCTACGGCCTCGTATCACCTCACCGGAGGGTCCGTGAGGTCTTCTGATCAGGGTTCATTGGTTGTACCTCGCCTCAGGCTGAGCACTGCATGAAAGTCACACCCTCACTCCCTTCGGACTGAGGATCAGTGGACACTTTGGACACCGAACCCACCTGCCGAGACGCGCTTCGCTTGTATCTACTTGTATTCAGCTTATATTTGACTATTTTATCATGTCTGTATTAGTGTTGTCAGGGAATTTCTCATTTCAATACAGCACCTTGAAAAATATTGATATTTGATACCATTTTCAACACCACAGGGGAAAACTGACTCAACACTGAGAGCATAAAATTATAGATTTTTCTGAAAAGATAAATTTAACCAGGCTTTAACATGACAATGGATACAGAAAATGTGACGAGTGGTGAGAAGAAGACGGCACTGTGGGTAAGTGAGAGGAGGCGGGACTATGTGGGCACTGCAGCGGTGTGTGATAACTCGCTGTTGGAGAGAAGAAAGAGTGAGAAAGTGCAGCTGGTACTGTGAAAAATGGGTACTGAAATTATTTCAGATACTGCACTTACATCCAGGAGTT